>PVJH01003714.1:0-139135 GCA_004026705.1 Nesogale talazaci | reverse complement strand
CAACAGCTAACACCAGGCCAGGGGCCGATTGTGGAACAGACCATCAATTGCTCATGTTTAAATTCAAGCTAGACCTGAAGAAAATTAAAACAAGTCTGTGGCAGATATAATATGACTTTGGATCGATCTCGCCTGAGTTTGGAGAACATCTCAAGAACAGATCTGACGCATTGAACTCTAATGACAGAAGCTATGATGAGCAGCATGAGGACATCAAGAATACCATTTGTAAAGAAAGTGACAGGTCATTAAAGACAGGCAAGGAAGAAAAGATCAAACTGGATGTCAAAAGAGACTCTGAAGCTTGCTCTTCATCAGAGAGTCACTAAGGCAAGTGGAAAAAAAGTAGTGAAATCAAAGAACTGACCAGAAAATTTCAGAAGGAATGGACAAGACAGCTGCTCCTATAAAATTGGCGTTTCTGGGAGCTTCTTGCTGTGGTTGGGTATGGAGCTGTAGAGGCTTATGCCAAAGTTATTCTGGCAAGAACTTCAGCCTCAGAGATGACTCTGAGTAAATCAAAGCAGGCAAGAAATATATTCAAGGGCAACCTGTCTGCCTTTGTATATCTGGCATCCAGACTTTAAGCATCATGCTCAGATAAACCAAAATGGAAAGAGCAGCTCAATTTTAAGGATCCCGAAGCAGTCAGAACTCTTACTTTCCTAAGTGAAAACTTTGAACTTTCTTTTTTTGTTAGTTTGTTTTGGGGGGCATTATTGCCTCTTGTGGTCATGGGTGCTACTCAGTGCTGCTCCTGAGAGCTGCTGCTGGATTTGAACCACCAAGCCCACGGGCCGCAGTCCTGCACTCAATCACCTACGCCACTGGGGCTCAGCCCCTGGACTTCCTTTTGTATTCATTGGAGAGACTAATCTTAACCATTCCTTTGACATTCAACTATGTTCATTGGGTAGAAGATATAATTGATCACTAGGACTCTGACTAAAGTACCGGGCAGGTACTGCACATCCCGCACTCACCCCTTCCTTGTAGCAACCTTAAATCACTGGCATTGCCCTGCCATGGAAGTGGGTGCTATATGCTTCAACTCTGCAAAGAAAAAGGTGGAACAGAATAATTGATCTGATCTCATAAAGTGGTGAAAGCACCCCCTAAGACACTCCTGATTTCTGCTTAAAGAAGAATCTGAGATACTCTAAGGTTTTTGCATGTACAAGCCTCCTTTTTTTGCCATCCACTTGGAAGCCAAGGGTACAAACTTTTGAAATGCTTGAAGACCTCATTCTGTAAACACTGGAGCTATCACAGCAATCATGGCAGATGGAGGTGGAGTAGAATTTGTCAAAAGCATCCATGACAGTTCACAACTCGGAAAAATATTAAGGTGAGAGAAGTGTCATCTGGGCAAGTGATGCAGGCTGACTTCTCTGTGGGAAGAGCTGCACATCCAAGGAGTTCCTAAAGGCCCCCACTGAGCTCTGTCAAGGATGAACGAAGAGATGAGCAGTAGCGTGGGGCTTTTATAATGACGCGATAGTACCATTGCCACCAAGCAAATACAGAAACTGAGGAGGTCATGAAAATCCATAATGTTTGTGGTGTTGGAGTCTGTGAAGAAGGAATTATCCCTCAAAGCATCCTCCCTGGGTGCTGAGACAGCAGAGGGCAGTCAACATGATAGTACAGATTGACTACATTCCCTCCCCAGCCCATCCCTCCCCCCGAAGGTTCAGCCTAAGTCAGTTCCCTGTGAAAAGGAAGACGTTAGCTTTTTCTTAACAGCCGTGGAAAACTCCTGAATCCATTGAAGAAGAAAGAACGAAGTCTGGCTGTAGCCAAGATTTGGCCCTGGACCCCCAGGGGCATGCCCATGCAGACTTGTTCTACGGGAGATCCAGTCTGTTTCTGTTGAGCGCTACTACCCAGTCCAGCAAGCCCTTTCCCAAGAAGAAAGCCCAACCCATGGAGAATGAAAGGAGGGAGAGAAGAGAGGAAAGGGTGGAGGTTTAGGAATGTTATAAAGTTCTTGCAATAGAGCCCAGGACTGAGAGGCATCTGAGTCGTTCAGCAACCCAGTGGTGGAAAAGGGGAGAACTCTCCAAGGAGGGGGTGAACAGCATGTCCTTAAGTGTTTGATAAACATTAAGAAAGAGGTCTTAATTTGAAATCATTGAGTTGAGGGCCAAAACCAGGGTTTGATGAACCAGCTGTGTACCTATATATACAACCAATTATTCAGACTCACAGCTACTTAATGCTGCACAGGTGGGGACAACGTCTATGCAAGCTGCTTGCTTTGGAGTGACCATAGGAGGTCGGAAGGGATTTCACCAGTTTTCCAGTAGCAGCATTCTGTGGAGTACTCAGAAAATAGAAACAAACATGTTTTTAAAAATCATTTTTATTGGGGGCTCATACAACTCTTGTCACAATCCATACATGCATCCATTGTGTCAAGCACATTTGTACATTTGTTGCCATCATCATTCTTAAGACACTTGCGGGCTGAGCCCCGGTGGCGTAGTGGTTGTGCGCGGGACTGCGGCCCACTGGGATGGAGGTTCAATTCCCGCTCAAAGGAGCAAAGGCTGGGCCTCCTACTCCCACCACCAGGGCAGTGATGCCTAAAAAAACAAAAACAAAAAAACAACAAAAAAAGCCATTTGCTTTCTACTTTAACCCTTGGTATCAGCTCCTCATTTTTTCCCCTTCCTCCCTGTCCCACCCCATGAACCCTTGATCATTTATAAATTATTCTTATTTTGTCATGTCTTACACTATCTGATGTCTCCCTTCTCCCACTTTTCTGTTGTCTGGTCCCCCTCTCCTGAGAGGGAGTTTTATATAGATCCTTGTAATCAGTTCCTCCTTTCTACCCCACCTTCCCTCTACCCTCCGAGTATCACCACTCTCGCCACTGGTCCTGAAGGGATCATCTGTCCTGATTCCCTGTGTTTCCCGTTCTTATCTGTATCAGTGTACATCCTCTGGTCTAGCCAGATTTGTAAGGTAGAATTGGGTTCATGATAGTGGGGAAGTGGGGTGGGGGAAAAGCATTTATTAACTAGAGGAAAGTTGTATGAAAGCAATTCATTTAAAAGCCTCTTTTCTATTTGGGAAGGTGGTTTGGGGGGTGGTTGTTTTTGTTGTTGTTTTAAGCTACAGTGAGTTGTCTTAATGATAGTTCAGGAGAAAAATTGTGGACATCAGCACCAACCAAACGTCATCAGTAAACTCAGTAGGGCTTAAAGTTGGACTGGTTCTCAGGGAGCAAGGGGACTGTTTGCAAGGAGAGAGGCACAGGCCGGGTGAGAGTTGCACGGACCAGCATGCTTGCTGCACAAGGAAGGAGGGGGCCCACTCTTCCTCTAAAAGGAGTTGGGTCTCCAGGACTCTTCTGGAGTCACTTGTCAAGGCTAGACTGATCAGTCATCATCCCTGCCTCAGAAAGGCTCAGGTCTCACAGCAGGTGGTGGAGAGTCAGGGAGGAAATCTAGGTGATAACAGAAAGAAGGTCCCTTCTGGAGATAGCCTTTGGACGTCTCATGCTGACAGGTGACTGTTTAGATAGATACATAGATAGATCAATCAACAGATAGATACTTTTTATGGAAAAATGTGAATTTAAAACTTGTATAATGTTCAGGGCTGAGCCCCAATGTTGTGTGCGGGACTGTGGCCCACAGAGTTGGTGGTTCAAATCCAGTAGCAGCTTTCCAGGAGCAAGGCTAGGCTTCCTACTCCCACCCTGGCAGTGATGAAAAAAAAAAACAACCAACTTGTATAATGTTCTTGTGCCTTTTGAAATAAAATATATGTGCATATATTTTTTTAAAAAGGTACTTCTCATGTTTGGGGATTTGGATTACATAAGTAAAAGGTTTTGTAAAAAACTATTTATGTCAGCTCAATTCTTTAAAAGAAAAAAAAACCATTATTATGATCTCCAAACGTTTTGACCATGCCCTCCATTAGCAAATAATTTGAAGCATGCATACCAAATACTGTTGTAGGTGACCAAGTCAGCTACGGCCCACAACAACATTATGCACAAAAGAAGGAAATACTGTGTGGTCCTGTGTCACCCTCACAATGGTCCCTGGGCCTGAGCCCATTGTTGCTGCTACAGTGTCCATCTCCTTGAAGGCCTTCTCCTCTCTTGTTTCTTCTCCATGTTACCAAGCCTGCTGTCCTCCTCCAGAGACTGGTCTTTCCTGACCATATGCAGACGACTGTTTTAATGGTGCTCACTTCAGAAACTATTCAAGAAGCAAAATTTCACATCTGACTAGACACAGTGGAGTGCAACTATTCTCCTGCTGCTAGCTGTTTGGCAGCAATTTTTTGTATGTTTTATATTTGTTTTTACAGTAGAGTTTCATGAAACTTTTTTTAAAATATAAAACTATTCAGAATTGGAAAAAAAAATTGCAGGTCAGCTTGAAAAGTTAAAATAAACTACTATAATGAGAAGTATAAAGACCTAGAGTTTGAAAACCAAAAAGGAAGAAGATGCTTAGTGTATCTTAAAGAGAAAGAGTTCCCAAAAACCCAAGCTTGAGTTACAATATTAAAAGATTCTCTGGGCAAAATATTGAGTGATGCAAGTCGCATCAAAAGAAGTGGCGTAGTGGTTGTGCGCAGGACTGCGGCCCACTGGGTTGGAAGTTCAAATCCAGCAGCAAGGCTGTTCCTCCTACTCCCACCACCAGAAGGCAGCAATGCCCCCCCCAAAAGAAAAACAAACCAAAGAAGATGGAAAGAATAAACAGGAAAAAAAAGAATACAGAGTCACTGTACCAAAAGCTTGACATCCATCCTTTCAGGAGGTACCATATGAGCAAGACCCAGTGGTGCGGAAGGAGGAATTTCTAGCTGCACTGAAAACATTAGCCCCAAACTAAGTCTCCAGGAATTGATGGAACATCAAATGAAATGTTTCAACAAGCTAATGAAGTACTGGAAACACTCCCTTGTCTATGCCAGGAAATTTGAAAGAGAGCTACTTGGCCAATTGCCTGGAAAAAATTAATATTTATACCCATTCCAAAAAAAGAGGTGACCCAACAGATTCCTCAAATTATGGAACAGTATCACGGAGATCATATGCAAGTACAATTTTGCTGATGATCACCCAACAAAGTTGCAGCAGCACATGGACAGGGAGCTGCCAGAGGTTCAGCCATATTAGAAGAGGACGTGAAACAAGAGCTATTATTGCTAATGCCAGATGAATCTTGGCTGAAGGCAGGGGATACCAGAAGAAGCTTACTTGTGTTTTATTGACTATGCCAAGGCATTAGACTGTGTGGATCATAATAAACTATGGGCAGCATTGAGAAGAATGGGAATCCCAGAACACCTCACTGTGCTCATGCAGAACTTATATGTGGATCAAGTGACAGTTATACAAAAACAACTTGGGAATACTGTATTTTTTAATCATGAAAGGCAAATATAGTGCTCATTTCAGGAGCACATATACTAAAATTGGAAAGGTATATGTAAATATTGTATCCTATCATGGTACTTATTTATCTGTATGCTCATCAAATAATCAGAGCAAATGGGTTATATGAAGAAGAATGTGGCAACAGTATTGAAAGAAGACTTACTTACAACCCAGAATATGCAAATGGTTGTTGAATGTGATGAAGGCTTGCAGCACTTGCTGGTGATGATCAAGAATTGTATCCTTCAGTAGGGATTGCAACTCAATGTAAACTGAAATACAACTGGACCAATAGCGAACATCATGATAAATAGAGAAAGGGGGGGAAAAGATGGATAAGTAGGGAAAGTGAATCAGGGAAGAAAGAAAAAAAGATAAATGTAGTGATGACAATAACAAGTGGCTGTCTGGCTAGGCCAACAGATTTGTAAAAATGATAGGAAAATTTATTTTAGAGAGGTAATCCAAATTAATAGACTTCATGGAAATAAAGTTCATGAGGAAAAAGAGGCAACAGAAAAATAATGGGAAACTATGCATATCTATCCATTATATTATTGTGAAACTTTTACACTATTATAAAACTATTATAATAGAACAAAAGCACAAAACCAAGTAAAGTGAAAAAAAAACACATCATGGTTGGGAATTGTGCCCTTTTGCTAGTGTTATTGTGTATATATATATATATATATATATATATATATATATATATATATATGCCTGTCTCCTGGGTGAGGAAAGTGGGCATATTGGGGAAATGGCCTCAGAGAATAAAATAGGGAAGAAGGGGAAAATGGTAAAAAGTGTATTGGGGTAATAAGTGTGTCTACACACAGCTGCCCACACAATCTGATATCTACCCAAGTTCTCAAAGAAGTAAAAGATTTGCTTGGCCAAAGACTGTGCCTGTTTTAGGTTCTTATTAACTTATGAATGTCATATCCGTTATCAAACCTATTCCTCCAAGAGAAGAGATTATATCTTAGGTTGACAAACATCATTAATGAACTTACCTGTTTTTGACTACCAGACTGCTTTAATTTCTGAGGAGGAATGGTTTTATTATATTTATGACTGTCCCTGTCTTAGGTTGTCATTAACTTATGAATTTCTTACCTATCATCAAACCTACTCCTCCAAACAAATATGTTCCATCTTAGATTGACATAAATAATTAATGAACTTACCTGTCTTTGACTACCAGCCTGCTTTAATTTCTGGATATATATATATATATTAGCAAAGACTGTGCCTGTCTTAGGTTGTCATTAAATTATGAATGTCTTACCCATTATCAAACCTCTTCCTACAAGGAAAATTTGCTATATTAGGTTGACAAAAATAAGTCATGTACTTACCCGTCTTTGACTACCAGCCTGCTTTACTCTCTGGGTTATATGTGTGTGTGTGTATGTATGTGTGTATATATATATATATGTAGTGCCTATTCATTTTAGGTTGTCATTAACTTATGAATGTCTTACCTGTTATCAAACCTACTCATCCAAGTGAATAGGTTCTTTCTTAGGTTGACAAACATAATTAATGAACTTACACATCTTTGACTACCAGCTTGCTTTAATTTCTGCGGAGGAATTTTTTTATATATAGATGAGCACAGACTGTTTCTGTCTAAGGTTATCATTAACTTATGAAAGTCTTACCTCTCATCAAAACTATTCCTCCAAGAGAATAGGTTCTGTCTTAAGTTGACAAACATAATTAATGAACTTATGTGTCTTTTACTACCAGACTGCTTTAATTTCTGGAGAGGAATATTTTCTTTTATATTTATGAGCAAAGACTGTGCCTGTCTTAGGTTATTGTTAACTTATGTCTTACCCATCATCAAACTGACTCCTCCAAGCGAATAGGTTCTGTCTTAGGTTGACAAACATTATTAATGAACTTATCCATCTTTCACTACCAGCCTGCTTTAATTTCTGGTGAGGAATTTTTTTTATATATATAAATAAAGACTGTGCCTGCCTTTATTGTCATTTACTTATGAATATCTTACCTGTTATCAAACCTATTCCTCCAGGCCAATATATCCTGTCTTAGGTTGACAATCATAATAAATGAACTTACATGTCTTTGACTACCAGCCTGATTTAATTTCTGATTATATATGTATATGTAACATATGTATATATGTTATATATACACATATATACACACTGTGCCTGTCTTAGGTTGCTGTTAGTGCATGAAAATCTTAACTGTCATCAAACCTATGCCCCCAAGAGAATAAGTTCTCTCTTAGGTTGAGAAACAAAATTAATGTACAAATCCATCTTTGGCTACCAGCCTGCTTTAATTTCTGGATTTTATGAGTAACAACCCAAGCCATAACCTAACATCCCTAACCCTAACCCAATCCTAAACATAACCCTACCCCTAAACTAATCCTAATCCTAACCATAACCCTAACCATAACTATCCTACACCTAACACTAACACTAAACCTAACACTAACACAAAAAACGCAAACCCTAACCCTAACAACCCTAATAACACTTAACCCTAATAACACTAACCCTAAAAAGCGAACCCTAACAAACCTAACCATAACCCTAAAAACCCTAACCCTAACAACCCTAAACCTAAGAAACCTAACCCTGACCCTAATCTGAAACCTAACCCTCACAACCCTAGGCATAACCCTAAAAACCTTAACCTTAACGCTAACCCTAAGCCTAACCCTAATCACCCTAACCCTAACCCTAATCCTAACCCTTACCCTAACCCTAACAACCCTAACCCTAACTGTAATGACCCTAACCCTAACCTTAACCCTAACCCTAATAACCCTAACCATAGCTCTAGCAACTGTAACTCTAACCATAACCATAACCTTCAGCGTAACCTTACCCCTAAACCTAACCTTAACCGTAAACCTAACAACCCTAACCCTAACCCTAACAATACTAACCCTCACCCTAATGAACCTAATCCTAAGCCAATCCTAACCCTAACGCTAACCTTAATCGTAACCATAACCCTAACAAGCCTAACCCTAACAAGCTTAACCCTAACCCTAAAAACCCTATGCTAACCCAAAAAACATTAATCTTAACCCTAATGACCCTAATCCTAACCCTTATCCTAACTCTAAAACTATCAAGCCTAACCCTAACAAAAACAACCCTAACCCTAACCTAAACCCTAACATCCTGAATCCTAACAACCCTAACCCTACCCTATCCCTAAACTTAACCCTACCCCAACCCTAACCATAACCCAAACACCCCTAAACCTAACCCTAACAGCCCTAACCCTTACCCTATCCCTAACCCTAACCGTATCCCTAACCTTAATGGTAACTTTAACCCAAACACTAACAACCTTAATTAAGCACCCTAAGCCTAAAGTTAACCCTAACAACCATAAACCTAACCCTACCAACTCTAACACTAACCCTAACCCTAACACTAAGAATGCCAAGCCTAACCCTAACAATAACAACCCTAACCCTAACCCTATCCCTAATGCTAACAACCCTAAACCTAACCCTACCCTTAACTCTAACCCTACCCCTAACCTGAAACCTAACAATCCTAACCCTAACCCAAGTGTAAACCTAACCCTAAACCTAACAACACTAACCCTAACGAACCTAACCCTAAGAAACCTCACCTAACCGTAACCCTAAATTTAATCCTAACCCTAACCCATACCCTAACCCATACCCTAACCCTAACAACCCTAACCCTCACCATAACCCTAACAATCTTAAACCTAACCCATACAAACCTAACCCTAAATCTATACCTAACCTTAAGCCTAACACTAACCCTAACCTTATCAACCCTAATCCTAACCCTAACAACCCTAACCACAAACCCTATCCCTAACCCTATCCCTAATCCTATCCTTAACCCTAACCCTAAACCTGACCCTAACCCTAACAAACCTAACCCTAACCCTAACAACCCTAACCCTCACCCTACCAACCCTAACTCTAAGCCAAACCCTGACATTAACCTTCACCCTAACCATAACCCAAACATCCCTGACCAGAAATCTAACCCTAACCATAACCCTAACAATAACTATAACACTAGCAACCATAACCCTAACCCTACAACCCTAACCCTAAACTTAATCTTAAAGCTAACCCTAACCCTACCATCCCTAACCTAACCCTAACAATGCTAACCCTAACAACCCAAACCCTAACTCTAACCCTAAGCCTAACCCTTACAACTCTACACATAATCCTAAGCCTAACCCTAAATCTAAACTTAACAACCTTAACCCTAACAAATATAACCATAAAAACCCTAACCCTAACCCTAACCGTAATCCTAACTGTAACCCGAACAACCATAAAACTAATCCAAAACCGAAACTTAACCTTTAGCCTGGCCCTAATCCTAACAAACCTAACCCAAACTATCCCTAACACTAACCCTAATGCTAATAACCCTAACCCTAACCCTACCAACCGTAACTCTAACAATATCCCTAACCCTGACCCAAACAACACTAACTGTAACCCTAACAACCCAAACCCTAACCCTAACACTAATCCTAAACTTAACCCTAACAACCCTATCCATAGCCCAAACAATCCTAACTGTAACACAATCCTAACCCTAACCCTAATCCTAACCATAAAAACCTTAATGCTTACACTGACCGTAACCCTAACCCTAAAAACCCTAACCCTAACCCAAACAACACCAATCCTAACAAACCCAACCTTAACAAACCTAACAGTAACCCTAACAACCCTAACCCTAACAACTCTAACCCTAACCCGAACAACCCTAGCCCTAACCCTAAACCTAGTCCTAACCATAACACTCACAACCCTAACCCTTACCCTAACAACCCTAACACTTACCCTAACAAACCTAACCCTAAACCTAACTCTAACCCTAACATCCCTAACACTAACAAATATAACCCTAACCCTAACAACCCTAATCCTAATCAAAACAACCCTAAACTTAACCCTAAAAACCCTAACCCTAATCGTAATCCTAACCATAACAACACTAACCCTAATGATAACAACCCTAACATTAACCCTATTCCTAACCCTAAACTTAACAACCCTAACACTAATAACCTTAACCCTACCCTTTCCCTAAACCTAACCCCAACCCAAACACAAACCCTAACCTTATCAGCAATAGCCCTAACCCTAACAACCCTAAGCCTAACACTATCCCTAACCCTAAACGTATCCCTAAGCCTAACCCTAACACTAACAACCCTAAGCCTAACCTAAAGCCTAGCTTAACCCTAAACCTAACAACCCTAACAGTAAGCTTAACAACTCTAACCCAGCCCTACACCTAACACTAAGAACCCTAAGACTAACCCTAACACTAAAAAACCTAACACTATCTCTAATCCTACCCCTATCCCTAACAACCCTAACCCTAAACCTAAACTTAACTCTAAACATAACCCTAACCTTAACTCTAACCATAACCCTAACCCTTACAACTCTAACACTAACCGTACGTGTAAAACTGACCCTAAACCTAAAAACACTAACTCTAACGACCCTAACACTAACAAACCTAACCTAAGATTAACCCCAAACTTAATCATAACGCTAACCCTTACCCTAACCCTAACCACCCTAAAGCTAACCCTAATAACCATAACCCTTACCTTAACCCTAACCCTAACAAAACTAACCCTAACACATACAGCCCTTATCCTAACCCTATACCTAACCTTAAGCCTAACTCTAATCCTAACATTAACAACCCTAACCTAACCCTAACAATCCTCATCATAATGCTATCCCTAACCCTAACTGTAATCCTAACCCTAACCCTAACAACCCTAAACCTAAACCTAACCCAAACCCTATGAACCATAACCAAATTCTGACCCTAACTCTAACCATAACAACACTAACTTTAACAAAACTCATCCTAAACCTAACACTAACCCTAAACCTAACAACCCTAACCCTAACCCTAACCCTGATCCTAACCCTAACAACACTAACCCTAACCCTATCAAGCCTAACCCTAACCATAACAACCCAAACCCTAAACCAAATCCTAATCCTAACCCTAACACTAACAATCCTAACCTTCACCCTAACAATCCTAACCTTAATCCTAACCTTAACCCTAAAAATAACAACCCTAACACTAACCACAACAACCTTAACCCTAACACTAACAACTGTAACACTAACGCTAACCCTAACCTTAACATCCCTAACCCAATCCTAACCCTAAACCTAACCCTGACCCTAACCCTAACAACCGTAACCCTAACCCTAACTACCCTAACTCTAACCCTAACAACCCTAACCCTAATCCTATCCCTAACCCTAGCCATACCCCTAACCTTTATCCGAACCACCCTAAAACTAACCCTTACAATCCTAACCCTATATTAACCCTAACCTTAACCCTTGCAAGCATAACCCTGAGACTAAGCCTAAACCTAACATCTAATCCTAACCCTAACCCTAACAACCCTAACCCCGAACCTAACCCTAATCCTAACACTAACAACCCTAACCCTAACAATAACTCTAACCCTAAAATCCTACCTCTAACCCTAACAACCCTAACCCTAAACCTAAACTTAATCCTAACCATAAGTACTGTAACTGTAACCCTAACAACCCTACCCCTAACAAATCCAACCCTATCCCTAACCCTAACCCTTACATCCTTAACCATAACCTTACACCTAACACTAACAACCCTAACACTAACCCTAACACAAACAATCCTAAGCCTAAGTCTAACCCTAACTCTAATCTTATCCCTAACACTAACAAGCCTAACCCTGACAACCTAACCCGAACCCTAACAAACCTAATCCTAACCCTAACCCTAACCCTAACCCTAACTCTAACAACCATAACTATAACCCTTACAACCCTAAATCTCACAACCCTTAACCTAACCCTAACCCTAACCCAAACAATCCTAACCCTAAACCTAACCCTAACTCTAACAACCATAACTATAACCCTTACAACCCTAAATCTCACAACCCTTAACCTAACCCTAACCCTAACCCAAACAATCCTAACCCTAAAGCTAACCCTAACCCTAAACTGTAACGCTAAACTTATCCCTAACCCTAACCCTAACTGTAACTCTAACCATCCTGAACCTAACCCTTACAGTCCTAACCATAACCATATCCCTAACCCTAACTCTAACCCTAACAACTTTAACCTTAAGCTTAACTCTCACCCTAACCCTAACCCTACAAACCCCAACCCTAATCCCAACAACAGTAACCCTAACTGTAACAAACCTAACCATAAGAACCCTAACCCTAACCCTAATGTCTAATCCTAACCCCAACCCTAACCGTAAACCTAACTTTAAGCCTAACACTAACAACCCTAACCCTAACTATAACTCTAACCCTAAAATCATAACCCTAACCCTAACAACCCTAAGCCTAACCTTAACCCTAAAAACTGTAACTCTAACCCTAACAAACCTCAGCCTAACAAATCTAACCCTAATCCTAACCCTAAAAACTTTAACCCTAACAACTGTAACCCTAACTCGAACAACCCTAACCCTAACCTTAATCCTAAACCTAACACTAACCTTAAACCTAACCCTAATAACCATAAACGTAAACCTATCCCTAACCTGAACCGTAATGCTATCCCTACCCCTAAAAACCATAACACTAACCCTAAGCCAAACCCTAACAACCCTAATGTAACCCTAACAACCCTAACACTAACAACCCTAACCTATCCTTAACAACCCTAAACCTAACAACCCAAACACTAACTCTAGCAAACCTATCCTTAATCCTAATGACCCTAACCCTAAGTCTAAGACCCATAACCCTAAGCCTAACAACCCTAACCCTATCGCTAACAAACCTAACCCTAACCCAATCTTTAACCCTAACCCTAACAACCTTAACCTTAGCACTAGGAACCCTAAACCTAACCCTAACAACCATAATCCTAACCCTAACCCTACCCTTAACAAACCCTAACAACCCTAACCTTAACCCTAAACCTAACAAAGCTAAACCTAACCCTAACCACCCTAACCCTAGCAAACCTAACCTTAATGCTAACACCAAATCTAACACTAACCCTATCCATAACAACCCTAAAAGTAACCCTGAAAACCCTAACCCTAACCCAAACAACCGTGACCCAACCCTAAGGACCCTAATCCTAACCCTAACCCAAAAAACCCTAACTGTAACAACCCTAAACCTAACAACTGTCACCCTAACCCAAGAACCATAATCCTAACCCTAACCCTAGGCCAAACAACCCTAACCCTAACAAATCTAACCTTAACAACCCTAACCCTAACCCTAACCCTAACAACCCTAACCGGAAGTCTAAGAATGCTAACCCTAAACTTAACCCTAACCCTAACAACCCTAACCCTATTCCTAACAAACCTAACCCTCACCCTAATCCTAACTTTAACCGTAACACTAAAAACCCTAACACTAACAACCCTAACGCTAACCCCAACCCTAAGAACCCTAAACATAACACTAAGAACCCTAACCTTAACACTAACAACCGTAACCCTAACCCTAACACTACCCTTAATCCTAACCCTAACAACGCAAAACCTAACCCTAACAACCCTAACCCTAACACTAGCAAACCTAACCCTATCCCTTCACGTAATGCTACCCCTACCCCTAACCCTTACCCTAACAACCCAAACCCTAACCTTAACAACCCTAACCCTATTCCTAACAACCTTAACCCTAACCATAAGAAACCTAACACTAACCCTAATGCTAACAACACTAAACCAAACAACCATAAGGCAAACCCTAATCATAGTCCTAACCCTAAGCCTAACAAAGTTAACACACACCCTAACAACCCTAACCATAATACAAATCCTAATGCTAACCTTAACCCTAACAACACTAACCATAAAAACCCTAACCCTGAGCGTAACCTTAATCCTAACTCTAACAACAATAAACTTATACCTAACCCTAACTCTTACCCTAACCCTAATAACCCAAACCTCAACCCTAACAACCCTAACCCTAACCCTAACAACCCAAACACTAACCCTAACAACCCTAAATTTAAACCAAACCATGAACCTTACCCTAACCCTAACAACCTTAACCCAAAACCTAACCCTAACACTAACCCAAACCCTACCAAAACTAATCCTAACACTAACAATCCCAAACCTATCCCTAGCATTAACATTGACCCTAACAGTAACAACCCTAACCCTAACCATAACAAACCTAACCCTAACCCTAATGCTAACCCAACCCTAACCCTAACAAATTTACGCTAAACCTAACAAACCTAACCCTAACCCAATCCTAACCCTGACCCGTACTAACACTATTCATAACAACCCTAACCCTAACAGTAACACTAACCCTAACCCTAACTGACTTAAATTAACCCTAAGAAACCTAACCCTAAGACTAAACCTAACCATAACCATAACACTAACCCTAGAAACCCTAACTCTATCAACTCTAACCCTAACCTTCACAATCCTCACCCTGACCGTAACCCTAACCATAACAACTCTAACCCTAACAACCCTAACCCTAACCCTTACCCTAACCTAACCCTAACCTCACCCTACCAGGCCCAATCCCAACCCTAACCCTGAACCTAACCCTAACCTTAACAACTCTAACCAGAATCCTATCACTAACCCTACCCCTAATATTAACCCTAAAAAAAGTAAATGCAACCCTAACCCTAACCCTAAACTTAACTGTAACCCAAACCCTAGTGCTAGCAACCCTAACCCTAACCCAAAACCCTAAACCTAGCAACCCTAACCCTAACCATAACAACCCTAATCATAAAAACTCTAACCCTAACCATAACCCAAAACCTTACCACCCCAACCCTAACCCTAACAACCCTAATCCTAATCCTAACCCTAACACTAACCCTAACCCTAAACCTAATAACCCTAACCATAACCCTGTTAATGCTAACCCTATAACTACCCCAACCCTAACCGTTTCCCTAACAATCATAACCATAACTCTAATAACTTTAACCCTAACAACCTGAACCCTAACCATAACAACCCTAACCCTAACGCAAAAAACCTAACACTAACAACCATAACCCTAACCCTTGCAACTATAACCATAACCCTAATGCCAAAAATCTTAACTCAAACAACCCTAACACTAACGCTAAAAACCATAACCTTAAGAACCCTAACCGTAACAACTCTAACCCTACCCTATCAATCATAACCCTAATCCTAACAACCATATCCCAACTCCTAATAACCCTAAGCCTAACACTAATCCTAAACCTATGCTTAACCCTAACAAACCTAACCCTTTACCTAACCCTAACCCTAACACTAATCCTAATAACCCTAACCCTAACTACCCTAAACCTTAACCTAAACCTAAGACTAACTCTCGCCCTAACCCTAACAAGCTTAATCCAAACCCAACCAAACCTAATCCTAACCCTAATCCTAATTCTAACCCTAGCCCTAACCCTAACCATAACAAACCTAAACTTAAGCCTAACCCTAACAACCATAACCCTAAACCTAACCCTAATCCTAACACTAATCCTAAACCAAACCCTATACCTAACTCTAAACATAACCCTAACAACCCTAGCTGTAAACCTAACCCTAACCCTAATCTAACCTTAACATACCTAATTCTAACCCTAACAACCCTAACCTTAAACCTAACCCTAACATTAATCCTAACAACCCTAACCTTAACAACCTTAAACCTAACCATAACCCTAACACTAACCCTAATAACCCCAACCCTAACCCTAACAACACTAACCCTAACCATAACAACCCTAATGCTAACCCTAACAACCCTAACCCTAAACCTAACCTTAAGCCTAACACTAACTACCCTAACCCTAAACCTGACTTAAACAATAACCCTAACCCTAAAACCCTAACCTTAACCCTAGAAACGGTAACTCTAACCCTAACAACCCTAACCCTAACAACTCCAATCCTAACCCTAACTCTATCCCTAACCCTAACACCCACAATCCTGAGCCGAAGCCTAGCCCTAATCCTAGCCTTATCTTAACCCTAACCTTATTCTAACCCTAGCCATCCTAACATTAACCCTAACAACACTAACCCAAGCCCTAACCATAGCCATAAACCTAACCCTAACCCTAAAAAACCTAACCATAACCCTAACAACCTAACCATAATCTTAATAAACCTAACCTTAACCCTAAACCTAACCCTAACCCTAACCCTAACAGCCCTAATGTTAACCTATCCCTAAGCCTAACAACCCTAACCCTAACCCTAACAACCAAAACCTTAACCCAAACCGTAACCCTAACAATTCTAACGCTAATCCTAACCCTTACCCAAACCCTAACCATAACAACCTTAGCCGGAACCCTAAACCTAACAACCCTAATCCTAACCCTAACAAACCTTAACCTAACTTTAACCCCAACCCTAACCATAACAGCCCTAACCATAAGCTTGATCTTAACCTTAATCCTAACCCAAACCTAACTCTAACCCTATCACTAACCTTAACCCTAACAACACTAACCTTATACATATCCCTAATGCATACTGTAGCCCTAACCCTAACAACCCTAAATCTACTCATAACCCTATTCCTAACAACCTTAACCCTAACGCTAACAAGCCTACCCCTACTCCTACCCCAACCCCTACCCTTAACAACCCTAACCCTAACCCTAACATCCCTAAACCTAACTAACTCTAAACATAACCTTAACCCCAAACCTAAAAACCCTCACCCAAATCATAACCCTAACCCTACCAAATCTAACCCTAACCATAAGAATCCTAATCCGAACACTAAACCGAACACTAACACTAACCCTATTGGTAACAACCCTAACCCTAACCATATCAAACCTAAACCTAACCCTAATGCTAACCCTAAATCTAACCGTAACCTTAACCCCAACAATACTTACCCTAAATCTAAAAACCCTAACCCTATCCCAATCCTAGCCCTAACTTTAACACTAACTCTTACCCTAACACTAATCATAACAACCCTAATGAGAACCCTAACACTAACACGAACTCTAACCCTAACTAACCTAACTTAACCCTAACAAACCTAACCCTAAGACGCCTAACCATAACACTAACCCTAGAAACCCTAAACCTAACCCTAACAATCCTAACCCTATCCCCAACAACACTAACTCTAACCCTAACCATAACACCCCTATCCCTAACCCTAACAAAGCTAAACCTAATCCTAATCATAGCCCTAATCCTAACCCTAAGAACCATAACTCGATCCCTAACAACCCTAACCCTAACCCTAAACTTAACTATAACCAAAACCCTAACGCTAGCAACCATAACCCTAACCCTAGCCCTATAACTAGCAACCTTAACCCTAACCCTAACCATAACAACCCAAACTGGAAAAACTCTAACCCTATCTCTAAACCTAACCCTAATCGTAACCCTAACACTAACAACCCTAATACTAACCCTAACACTCACAACCCTAACCCTAACTATAACCATTACAACCCTAAACTTTACCTTAACAACCTTAATCCTAACCCTATCTCTAACTGTAACCCTAACACTAACCTAACCCTAGACCTAACCCTTACCCTAACAACCCTAATCATAATCCTTACACAAACCATAACCCTAACCCTACCAACACTAATCCAACCCTACCAACGTTAACCTTAACCCATACCCTAACCCTAACCCTAACAACTCTAATCTTAAACCTAACCCTAACCTTAAGAACCCTAACCCTAACCCTAACATCCCTAAACCTAACCCTAACTCTAAACGTAACTCTAACCCTAAACCTGAAATCCCTCACCCAAATCATAACCCTAACCCTACCAAATCTAACCCTAACCCTAAGAATCCTAACCTGAACACTAACACTAACCCTAATGGTAACAACCCTAACCCTAACCATAACAAACCTAAACCTAACCCTAATGCTAACCCTAAATCTAACTGTAACCTTAACCCTAGCAACACTTACCCTAAATCTAAAAACCCTAACCCTATCCCAATCCTAACCCTAACTTTAACACTAAATCTTACCCTAACACTAATCATAACAACCCTAATGAGAACCCTAACCCTAACACGAACTCTAACCCTAACTAACCTAACTTAACCCTAAAAAACCTAACACTAAGCTTAACCATAACACTAACCCTAGAAAGCCTAAACCTAACCCTAACAATCCTAACACTATCCCCCAAAACACTAACTCTAACCCTAACCATAACACCCCTAACCCTAACCCTAGCAAAGCTAAACCTAAGCCTAACCGTAACCCTAATGCTAGCCCTAAGAACCATAACTCAATTCCTAACAACCCTAACCCTAAACTTAACTATAACCAAAACCCTAACACTAGCAACCATAACTCTAACCCTAACCCTATAACTAGCAACCCTAACGCTAACCATAGCAACCCAAACTGGAAAAACTCTAACCCTATCTCTAACCCTAACCCTAATCCTAACCATAACCCTAATCCTAACCCTAACCCTAACAACCCTAATACTAACCCCAACACTAATAACCCTAACTATAACCATTAAAACCCTAAACTTTACCCTAACAACCTTAATCCTAACCCTATCACTAACTGTAACCCTAACACTAAACCTAACCCTAGACCTAACCCTAACCCTAACAATCCTAATCATAATCTTTACACAAACCATAACCCTAACCCTACCAACACTAACCCAACCCTACCAACGTTAACCTTAACCCATACCCTAAACCTAACCCTAACAACTCTAATCTTAAACCTAACCCTAACCTTGAGAACCCTAACCTTAACCCTAACACCCCTAAACCTAACCCTAATCCTAATTTTAACCCTAACCCTAACCTAACAACCCTAACCCTAAAACTAACCCAACCTCTTACTCTAACCCTAAAAATCCTAATCCAAACCCTAACCCTATCAACCCTAACCCTAACACTAACAACCCTAAATCTAACTTTAACCCCAACCCTAAACCTAACACTAAATCTGTAACCTTAATCATATTCTTAAACCTAACTGTAAGCCTAACCCTAAACCTAAACTTAACCCTAGCCCTTACCTTAACCACCCTAACCCTAATGCTAACTCTAATCCTAACCCAAACCCTAACAACCCTAACCCTAACCCTAACCTTACCCTAAAAACCCTAACCTTAACCCCAACACTAACAACGCTAACCATAACCATAACCATAACAACCCTAAAACTAACCTTAACTGTAACCCTAAACCAAAGCCTAACCATAAGCCTAACACTATCCCTAACCCTAAACCCTAAACCTTTCCCTAACACTAAACTTAACAAACCTAACTATAAGAACCCTAACCGTAACCCTGATCCTAAACCTAATCCTAACCCTAAACATAACAAGCCTAAGCCTGACAAGCCTAACCCTCAACATAACCCTAACCCTAATCCTAACCCTCACCCGAACAAACCTAACCCTAACCCTATCCCTAACCCTAACCGTAACCTTAACCCTAACCCTAACCCTCACCCTCACCCGAACAAACCTAACCCTAACCCTAACCCTAACGCTAACAACCCTATCCTTAATGCTAACAACCCTAACCGTAACCCCATCCTAAACCAACCCTAACAACCCTAAGCCTAAAAACACTAACCCTAAGTCTAACAACATTTAACCTAATCCTAAACCTAAACCTAATTTTAACCCTAAGAACCATAACCCTAACCCTAAAAACCCTAATCCAAACAATCCTAACCATAACCCTAACCATCCAAGCCCTAACCCTAAAAGCCCTAACTACAACAACCCTAACCATAAACCTAAACTTAACTCTAACACAAACATTAATGCTAGCAACCCTAACACTAACACTAACCTAAACCTTGCAACCCTACCCCTAACCATAAAAACCCTAACCCTAAAACCTCTAACCCTAACCCTAACCCTAATCCTAACCCGAACCCTAGCAACCCTAAAATTAACTTTAACCCTAACAACCCTAGCCCTAACCTTAACCATAACAACCCTAACCCTAAACCTAACAACCCTAACCCTAACTAAAACCATGACAAACCTAACCCTAACCCTAACAAACATAATCATAACCTTATCCCTAAGCCTAACCTTAACCTTAACCTTAACCCTAAAGCTAACCATAACCATAAAGCTAACCCTAACAACTCTAACCCTAACCGCAATCCTAACACAAACCATAACCCTAACCTTAACAACCCTTACTCAACACTACCAACACTATCCCTAACCCATAACCTAACCCTAACAACCCTAACCTTAAACCTCTACCCTAACATTAAGCCTAACAAACCTTACCCTAACCCTAAACTTAACACTAACAACCCTAACCCTAACTCTAACAATCCAAGCCTAAGCCTTAACCTAAATCTAATCCTAATCCTAACCCTCACAACCCTAACCCTAACCCTAACCCTAAGTTTAACCCTAACCCTAAACCTAACAATCCTAACCCTACCCATACAACCCTAACCCTAAAAACCCTAACCATAATCCTAACCCTAACCCTAATTCAAAGCCTTACAACCCAAGCCAAACCCTAATCTTAACCTTACCCTAACAAGCCTAACCATAAACTTAACCCTAATCCAACCCTAACAACCCTAACCCTAACCATAACCATAACAACACTAAACATAACCATAACTCTAACCACGCTATCCCTAATCCTATCCCTAACACTAAACCTAACACACCTCACCCTAACCATTACAACCCTAACCATAACAACCCTAAACCTAACCCTGATCCTAAAACTAATAATAACCCTAACCCTAACAACACCAACCCTAACCCTAGAAACCCTAACCCTCAACGGAACCCTAACCGTAATCCTAAACCTAACCTTAAAAACCTAAACCTAACCTTATCCCTAAGCCTAACCGTAACCATAACCCTAAACATAACCCTAACGCTAAAAACCCTAACCATAACCATAACCTTAAAAACCCAAATGCTAACCCTACCATCCCCAACCATAAACCTAACCCTAACCTTAATATTACCAACCCTAACCCAAGCCACCCTAACTCTAACAACCCTAAACCTCACCGTAACAACCCTAAACCTCACCCTAACAATCCTAACCCTAAATCTAACCCTAATCTTAACCCTAAACCTAAACCTAACCCTTAACCTAACGTTTGACACCCTAACCCTAACACTAACCCTAACAAGCCTAACACTAATGCTACCAACCAAAACCCTAACCATAGACCTATCCCTAACAAACCTAACCCTAACCCTAACCCTAATGCTAACCCTAACTTTAAAAACCCTAACCCTAACAACCCTAACCCTAATGCTAACTCTAACCCTAACAAAACTAACTCTAACCCTAATACTAACCCTATCCCTAACGCTAACCCTAACCCTCACCCTAACAACCCTAACCCTAACCCTGACTTTATGCCTAACCCTAAACCTACCAACCCTAACCTTACCCTAAAAACCTTAACCATAACAACCTTAACCCTAGCCCTGATCCTAAACAAAATCCTAACCATAACTGTAATCCAAACAACCACAACCCTAACCCAAATAACCCTAAGCCTCAATGTAACCCTAACCCTAATCCTAAACCTAACCCTAAACCTAACCCTAACAATGCTAACCCCAATCCTAACATCCCTAAACCTATACCTAACCCTAACCCTAATCCTAACTCTAATTCTAATCCTAACCTTAACCCTAAACCTACTACTTTAAGCGTAACCCTTACAAACATACACTTAACCCTATCATTAACAACCCAAACCCAAACAACCCTAACCCTAACAACCTGAACCCGAATCCTAACACTAATTCTACCACTAAATCTAACAACCAGAAACCTCACCCTCACAACACTCACTCTAACCCTAACCCTAACCTTAACCCTAAACCTAATCATGAACCTAAACCTAAACCTACCCCTAAAACCCCTAATGCTAACCCTAACCCTAACCCTAACAACCAAAACCCTAACTCTAACTCTAACACTAACAATCCTAACCCTAAACCTAACTCTAACCCTTACCCAAACCCTAACCATAACAACCCTAACTGGAACACTAAACCTGACAACCTTAACCCTAAACCTAACAACCCTAAGCCTAACTTTAACCCCAACACTAACCATAGCAGCCCTAACCCTAACCCAGAACCTAACCTTATTCCTAACCCTAACACTAAACATAGCCCTATCACAAACCTTAACCCAGCAAGCTTAACCCTAAACCTAACCCTAACCCTTACCCTAACAACTCTAACATTCACCCTAACATCCCTAACCCTTCCCCTAATAACATTAAACGTAAACCTAACAACCCTAAAACTAACCCTAACCCTAAACCTATCCTTAACCCTAAACACCCTCACCCAAATCCTATCCCTAACACTAACGCTAACCCTACCAAATCTAACCATAACCCTAACATACCTAATCTGAACCCTAACACTAACACTAACCCTAATGATAACAACCCTAACTATAACCTTAACACTAACCCTAACAGCACTTACCCTAAACCTAACAACCCTAACCGAATCCTAACCCTAGCCCTAAACCTACCTCTTACCCTAACACTAATCATAACAACCCTAACCCTAACTAACCTAACTTAACCCTAACAAATCTAACCCTAACACTAACCCTAAGTCTAATAATAACACTAACCTAGAAAGCCTAAACCTAACAACCCTAACCTTAACAACCCTAACCCTAACCATAAAAGATCATAACCCAAACCCTAACCCTAACCCTAACTGTAGCAACCATAACCTAACACTAATAAACCTAAACCTAAGCCTAACCATAATCCTAATCCTAACCCGATAAACCCTCACCCTAACCCTAACAACCTTAATCGTATCCCAAATCCTAGCAACCCTAACCTTCACCCTACCAATCACAAACCTAACACTAACCCTAACCTTAACAACCCTAACCAGAAACCTATCCCTATCCCTACCCCTACCCCTAATACTAACCCTAACAACCTTAACCCTAACCCTAACATCCCTAACCCTAACCATAAACCTAACCCTAATCTGAACAACCCTAGCCCCAACCCAAGCAACCCTAATCCTAACAAACCTAACCTTAAATCTAACCCTACCAAAAACCTTAACAAAATTACCCCTAACCCTAGCATGAACCCTAAACCTAAACTTAACCACCCTAACCCAAACTCTAACAACCCTAATCATAACAATCCTAACCCCAAACAAAAATCTAATCCTAATCCTAACCCAACCTCTAACCCCAAATCTTTCGCTAACCATAACCCTAACAACCTTAACCTTAACAACCCTAACCCTAACATGCATAGCCCTAACAATCTTAACCCTAAATCTAAAAACCCTAACACTAACCCTTACTCTAACCCTAACCCTAAAAGCCTAACCCTACACCTAAACCTAACAACCCTAACTCAAATCCTAACAACCCTTACCCTAACTCTAACAACCCTAACCCTTACCCTAAGCCTCACCTTAACAACCCTAAAGCGAACGCTAACAAACCTAACCTTAAACCTAACCTGAACATTAACTCTAACAACCCTCACCCAAAACATAACCCCAAACACTTACCTTTACCTTACCAACCCTAACCCTGACCCTAACAGCCCTAGCCCTAAACTTAACAAACCTAACTCTAACCCTAATGCTAATCATAACTCTAACCCTAACAACCCTTAACCTAACCCTAAAAACACTATACCTCACCCAATCCAAAACCTAAACCTAAATGTAACCCTAACACTAACACTAATCATAACAAACCTAATCTTAAACCTAACAATGAACCTAACGCTAAACCTAACAAACCTAACCCTAACACGTACCGTAAACCTATCCCGAACCCTAACACTAATCTTAACATAACTCAACCCTAACAACTCAAACCATAACTCAAACAACCCTTACTCTAACCCTACCCTAGCTCTAAGCCTAATCCTAAGCCTAACAACCCTATCCCTAACAACCCTAACCCTAACCCCATCCTAAACCTAAACCTAACTCTAAATATAACAACCCTAACTATAACCCTAACAACACTAATCTTAAGCCGAACAAACCTAACCCTAACCCTAAACCTAATCTTAACCCTAACAACCATAACCATAATCATAACCATACCCTAAAAACCCTAATCCTAACAACCCTAATCCTAACGCTAACCCTAACGCTAAAAACCCTAACCCTAACAGCCCTAAATCTAATAACACGAACCATAACATTAGCCCTAACCCTAACCCTAAAAACTCTAACCCTAACCCTAAACTTAACTATAACCAAAAGCCTAACGCTAGCAACCCTAACCCTATGGCTAACAACCCTAACCCTAACCATAATAATGCTAATCCTAAAAACTCTAATCCTAACCCTAACCCTAATCCCAACCCTAGCACTAACGACCCTAAAAATAACCCTAACCCTAACCCTAACCATAACCATAACAGCCTTAATTCTTGTCGTAACAACTGTAATCCTAACCCTATCCCTAACTGTAACCCTAAAACTAAACCTAACCCTAGACCTAACCCTAACACTAACAACCCTAACCCAACCCTAACAACCCTAATCCTAACCCATACCCTAACCCTAACAATCTTAACCTTTAACCTAACCCTAACCTTAACAACCATAACCCTAAACCTAACAATCATAAACCTAACCTTAACGCTAACCCTAAACCTAACTCTAACCCTAACCCTCACAACCCTAACACTATCCCTTACCTAACCCTAAATCTAACAATCCTAATCCTACATGAACAACTCTAACCCTTACAAACCTAATGCTATCTGAAACCCTAATCCTAACCCTAACACTAACCCTAGCCCTAAAAACCCTAACCCTAACCATAACAACCCTAACCCTAAACTTAACTATCACCAAAAGCCTAACGTTAGCAACCATAACTCTAACCCTATAACTAGCAACCCTAACCCTAACCATAACAACTCTAACCTTAAAATTCTAACTCTAACTCTAACTCTAACCCAAAGCCTAATCCTAAACCTAACACTAACATCCCTAAAAATAATCTTAACTCTAACAACCGTAACCCTAACCCTAACCATACCAACCCTAATCCTTACGTTAACAAACATAATCCTAACACTATCCCTAACCGTAACTCTAACACTAAAGCTAACCCTAGACCTAACCTAACCCTAACAACCCTAACCCTAACCCAAATCTTAACACAAATCATAACCCTAACCCTAACAACCCTAACCCAACACTACCAACCCTAACACTAACCCAAACCCTAACCCTAACACTAACAACCCTAACCCTAACTTTAACAACCTTAACCCTAACCATAACAACCCTAAGCCTAACCCTGATCCTGAACCTAATCTTAACCCTAACTCTAAAAATCTTAACCCTAACCCTAACTACCCTAACCCTCAATGAAACCGTAACCGTAATCCTAAAACACCCACCCTAACCCTATCCCTAAACCTAACTGTAACCTTAACCCTAACCCTAACACTCCTAACCCTAACCATAACCCTTACAATCCAAACCCTAACCATAGCATCCCCAACCCTAACCCTAACCCTGACCCTAACATTAACCCTAACCCTAACCCTATTCCTAACAACCCTAACCTTAAAACTAACCCTAACCCTAAACCTAATAACCCTAACACTAACCCACACCCTACCCCTAAACATAACACTAACCCTAAAATCCCTAAGTCTAACCCTAACAATCCTAATCTTAACTCTAAAACTAACCCTAACCCTAACAACCCTAACTATAAAAACCCTAACCCTAATGCCAACCCTAATCCTAACTCTAACAACCATAATGCTAACCCTAACGTTTACACCCCTAACCCAAAAAACCCTAACCCTAACAACACGAACACGAACCCTAATCCTAATCCTAAACCAAACCCTAACAACCTTATCCCTAACCCTAACAACCCTAACCCTAAGAACCCTAGCCCTAACAACCCTACCCCAACCCTAACCCTAACACTAACTCTAACTCTAACAACCCTACACTTCACCCGAACAAGCCTAACCCTAACCTTAACCCTAACCTTCACCCTAAATCTAATCCAAAACCTAATCATAACCCTAACCATAAACCTAATCCTAACCCCAGCCCAAACAACTCTAACCCTAAACCTAATGCTAACCCTTAGACTAACCATAACCCTAACAACCCTAACCTGAACCTTAATCTAACAACCCTAAACCTAACTTTAACCCCAACCCTAACCCTAACAGCCCTAACCCTAACAACCTTAACCCTAACCCTATCCCTATCCCTTAACCTTACCATAACCCTAAACATAACCCTAACCCTAAGAATAACCCTAACAGCTATAAACCTAACCCTAAGAACACAAGCCCTAAACCTACCAAACCAAAGCCTAACTCTAACATTCCTAACGCTAAACCTAACCCAAACCCTTACCCTAGCAACCCTAACCCTAACAACCCTTACCCAAACTGTAACTCTAAGCTTAACAACACAAACCCTAACCCTAACCTAACCCTACCTCTAACACTAACCCTTACCCTAATCCTAACTCTAACCCTCACCCTAACAACCCTAACCCTAATCCTAACCATATTCTAAAACCTAACAACCCTAACTTAACCCTAACAACCCCAGCTATAACAAACGTAAACCAAACCCAGATCCTAAACCTAACCCTAACAACCCTAAACCTAACCCAAATCTAGCCATATACCTAACCCAAACAACCCTAACTCTCAACTTAACCCTATCCCTAATCCTAAACCTAACCCAAACCTAACCCTAACTCAGACCCTAACCCTAACCCTAACCCCAACCCAATCCGTAACAACCCTAACCCTAAACTTAACCCAATCCCTAACATTAACCCTAACACTACTACTAACTACCATACAACCATAACAACCATAACAACCATAACCCTAACCCTAACATTGACAACCCCAACCCAAACAACCCTAACCCTAACAACCAGAACCCAAATCTAACTCTAACACTAATCCTAACGCTAACAACACTAAAATTAACAGTAACAACCCTAGCCATAACACCTAAACCTCTTAAACCTAAACCTCACCCTAACCATAATGCTAACCCTAGCCCTAACCATAACAACCCTACCAATATTAACCCTAACCCTAACCATAAAAAACCTAACCCTAACAACCATAATGGTAACAACCCTAATCCTAACCCTAACAATCTGACCCTAACTCAAAGAACCCTAATCCTAACCCTAACAATCCTAATCCTAACCTTAATCCTAGCAACATAACCCTAAACCAAACAACCCTAAATCTAACCCTAAATTTATCCCTAACAACCCTAATCCTAACCCTAAAAATCCTGACCCAAACCATAATCCTAAACCAAACCCTAACCCTAACCCTAACCCTATCAGTCCTAGCCCTGTCCCTAAGAACCCTAAACCTAACCCTTTCCCTAACCCTAACCCTAACAACCATAACCATAACCCTAAAAACCCTAATAATAACCCTAACCCTAAACCTAATCCTAACAACCCTAAGCCTAATGCTAGCAACCCTAAACCAAACAAACCTAGGCCTAACTCTAACCCTAACTCTAACCCAAACAACCATATCCCTAACCCTAACCCAACCCTAAATTTACCAACCCTAATCCTAACCCTAACAAACCTAACTATAACAAACCTAACGCTAACACTAATCTTAACCCTAACCCTAAACCTATTTGTCTTTCCCTAACCCAAACATCCTTAACCCTAACCCTCACATCCATAAACCTAACCCTAACACTAACCACACTAATCCAAACAACCCTAATCTGAAAACTAACCCTAATCGCAACTCAAACCCTAAAAACCATAACCTTCAACCAAACAACCCTAACCCTAAACCTAACACAAACCCTGAAAACCCTAATGCTAACCCTAAACCTACCAACCAAAACCCTAACCCTAACAACCAAAACCCTAACACTAATCCTAACCCTAGCAACCCTAAACCCAAACCTAACGCTAAGCCTTACCCAAAACCTAACCATAACAACCCTAAATGCAACCCTAAACCTAACCCTAAGAACACTTATCTGAACCTTAACCCTAAACCTAACCCTAACTCTAGCAACCCTAAACCTCAACTTAACAACCCTAAACCTAGTTCTAAAACTAACCCTAACCCTAACCACCCTAATTCTAACTCTACCGACACAAACCCTAATGCTAACCCTAACAACCCTAACATCCCTAACCCTAACCCTATCAACCCTAACCCTAAGCCTAAGTCAAACCCTAAAAAGACTAAACCTAACCCTAAAACTCATTCTAACCCTAACCCTAACCCTAACTCTAACCCTAACCCTAACAACCCTAACCATAACACTAAACTTGTCCCTTACCCTAAACCCAACAACCCTAATCCTAACCCTAACAACCCTAACCCTAACCCTAAACCTGTCCTTAACCCTAAACCCAACAACCCTAATCCTAACCCTAACAACCCTAACTCTAACCCTAAACCTGTCCTTAACCTTAAACCCAACAACCCTAATCCTAACCCTAACAACCCTAACCCTAATCCTGATCCTAAACATAACCCTAACCTTAACCCTAAACCAAACAACCCTAAACCAAACAACCCTAACCCTAACAATCCTAACCCTCAACATAACCCTAATCTTAATCCTAAACCTAACCCTAACATCCATAACAATATCCCTACAGCCCTAACCTTAACCTTAACCCTAACCCTAAACCTAACACTCACAACACTAACCCTAATACTAACAGCCCTAAACCTATACCTAACCCTAACTCTTACCCTAAGCCTAACGACCCTAACCCTAACTCTATCCCTAACCCTAAATGTAAAACTAAATGTAACACTAACCCTAACCCTAACAACCCTAACCCTCACCCTTCCTACCCGCACCCTAACCCTAACCATGACCCTAACACTAACCACAACAATCCTAACCAGAATTCGAATACTAACCCTACCCCTAACACTTGCACTAAGGTCCCTAACCCTAACCCTAACAATGCTTACCCGTTACCCTAAACCTAACCCTAACACTAACAACCCTAACCCTAAAAACCCTAACATTAATCCTAACCTTAACAACCCTAACCCGAACCCTACCAACCCAAACACTAATCCTAACCCTATGCCTAACCCTAACGCTAACCCTAACAACCCTTAGCCTAACCCCTACCCTAACAATCCTAGCAATAACCCTAACAACCCTAACCTTAACTCTAACCTTAACAACCCTGACCTAACCCTAACCTTACCTCAAACTCTATCCCTAACCCTAACTTTAACCCTAACCCAAACAACCCTAAACATAACCCTATCCTTAACCCTAAAGCTAACAACCCTAACACTAACCCTAACAACCCTACCATAACAACCCTAAGCCTATCCCTAATCCTAAACCTAATCCAAACCCTAACCTAACCCAAACTCTAATCCTAACCCTAACCATAAAAACCCTAACCCCAACAAACCTAAACCCTCAACGTAACAACCCTAACACTAACCCTAACCATAACCATAACAACCCTAAACCTAAGCCCAAGAACCCTAACCCTAACCATAATAACCCTAACCCTAATCCTAACCCTAATCCTAACCCTAACCCTAACCCTCAACCTAATCCTAACAAAACTAACTCTAACCCTAACAACCTTAACGCTAAAGATAACAACCCTAACACTAAGCCTAAATCTAACCCTAACCCTAACCTAACCCTAACCTAACCCTAACCCTAATCTAACCCTAACAACCATACCCCTAACCCTAACACTAACCATAAACATAAACCTAACACCCCTAACCATAAATCTAACAACCCTAACCCCAACAACCCTAACCCTCACCTAAACAACCCTAACCATAACACTAACACTAACAATAAAAAACCAACAACTCCAACCCTAACAACCCTTATACCCAAACCTAACCCTAACCCTAACTCTAACCCTAACCTTAACAACCCTAACCCTAACTCTAGCAACCCTAACCCTAACAACCCAAACCCGAACCCTAAACCTAACAAATCTAACCCTAACCCTAACAAACCTAAACAAAACTTGATACTCAACCCTAACCCTAACAGTCCTAATCCAAACTCTAATAACCCTAACCCTACCCCTACCCCTAAACCCAACGGTAATCCTAACCCTAAACCTAAAGCTAATCCTACGCCTAAAAATACTAGCCCTAACCCTAACCCAAATCCTAACAACCCTAACACTAACCTTAACCCAACTCTAACCCTAACCCTAACTCAAACCATAACAATCCCAACTCTAACTCTATCCCTAATCCTAAACCTAGCAACCCTAACCCTAACCTTAGCAACCATAAGCCAAACCTTAACAACCCTAACCCTAACCCTGATCCTAAACCTAAACCTAACCCTAACAACCCTAACTCTAACAACCCTAACCCTCAATGTAACCCTAACAGTAATCTTAACAGACCTACCTTAAACCTATGCCTAACCCTAACCATAACCATAAACCTAAACCTAACCTTAACAAGCCTAACCCTAACCATAACCATAACAAACCCGAACCATAACCATAGCATCTCCAACCATAACCCTAACTCTAACCCTGACACTAACATTAACCCTATCACTAACAACCTTAACCCAAACCTAAACCTAACCCTAAACATAACAACCCTAATGATAACCCTAAAAACCCTAACACTAACCCTAAAATCTCTAAGCCTAACCCTAACAATCCCAAGCCTAACTCTAACACTAACCCTAACCCTAACAATCCTACCCCTAACCCTAAACCTAATCCTAAACCTAACAATCCTAAGCCTAATGCTAATCTTAATCCTAACCCTGACACTAACCCTAGTATTCTAAGCCGAACCCTAAAAACCATAACGCTAACCATAACATTTACACCCTTAACCCAATACACCCTAACCTTCACCATGTGAACACAATCCCTAACCCTAATCCTAACACAAACCATAACAACCCTAACCCTAACCCTAACAACCCAAACCCTAACTGTAACCCCAACCCTGACCCAAATGCTAACCATAACCCTAACAACCCTAACATTAACAACCCTAGTCCCAACAACCCTACCCCAACCCTAACCCTAACCCTAACCCTAACTCTAACAACCTTAAATCTCACCTGAACAAGTCTAACCCTAACACTAACCCTAAACTTAACCCTAAACCTACCCCAAATCCTAACCAACACCATAAACATATTCCTAACCCTAGCCCAAACAACACTAACCCTAACACTAACAAACCTAAAGGTAACTTTAACCCCAACCCTAACCCTAACAGCCCTATTCCTAATCCTAACCCTAACACTAACATCCTTAATCCTAACCCTATCCCTTAATCTAACCCTAATCCTAACTCTAAACATAACCCTAACCCCCTAACCCTAACCCTAACAATAACCCTAACAACCATAAGCCTAACCCTAACCCTAACCATAACATTTACAACCCTAACCCTAACAACCCTAAACATAACATTAAACCCAACCCTAACCCTAACAGCCCTAATCCTAACACTAACACTAACAACCTTAATCCTAACCCTATCCCTTAACCTAACCATAACCCTAACCCTAAACATAGCCTTAACCCTAACCCTAACAATAACCCTAGCAAACATAAGCTTAACCCTAACCCTAGCCCTAACAACCCTAACCCTAACCCTACCAAACCAAACCCTAACCCTAACATCCCTAATTCTAGACCTAACCCAAACCCTAAACCTAACAACCCTAACACTAACAACCCTTACCCTAACCATAACTCTAACCCTAACAACACTAATCCCAATCCTAATGCTACCTCGAACCCTAACCCTAATGCTAACTCTAACCTTCACTCTAACAACCCTAACCCTAATCCTAACCCTATCCCTAACCCCAAACCTAACAACTCTAACCTTAACCCTAACAACCCTAATCATAACAAATCTAAACCTAACCCAGATTCTAAACCTAATCCTAACCCTAAAACTAACCCAAACAACCCTAGCCCTAAAACCCCTAACCCTCAACTTAACCCTAACCACCTATAACCCTAACCCTAACAACCCTAACCCTAACTTTAACTCAACCCTAAGCTTAACCTTAACAACACTAAGCCTAATCCTAACAACCTTAAACCTGTACCTATCCCTAGCTCTAACCTTAACAACCCTAACCCTGACCCTAACAGCCCTAACCCAACTCTATCCCTAACCCTAACCCTAACCCTACTCCTAACCCTACCAACCCCAAACCTAACACTAACCATGACCCTAACCCTAACCCCAACCTTAACAATCCTAACCAAAAATCTAACCCAAACCCTGCCCCTAACACTAAACCTAAGATCCCTAAACCTAACACTAACAACCCTTAACCCTTACCCTAAATCTAACCCTAACACTAATAAACCTAACCCTAACACTAACACTAACAACCCTAATCCTAAACCTAGCTCTAACCCTAAAACAAACAACCCTAACCCAAACCCTAACAATCCTAACCCTAACCCTAACAAACCTAACCCTAACCCTAACCCAAACTATAACCCTAACCCTAAAACTATCCGCAACAATCCTAACCCTAAACCCTAATCTTAACCACTCTCACCCTAATCCTAAACATAACAGCTCTAAATCTTACCCTAACCCTAATGCTAACATACCTAACCCTAACCATAAACCTAACACTAACAGACTTAACCCTAACCCTAACACTAACAACCCTAACCCTAACAACCTTAACCCTAACCCAATCCTAACTCTAACCCTAACCCTAACTATAACAATCCTAACCCTAACACAAACCTTAACATTAACCCTAACAACCCTAACCCTAACAACTCTAACAACCCTAAACTTAATCCTAATCCTAACCCTAACCCTAGCCATAACCCAAACACTAAGCTTAACAATCATAACCCTAAGCCTAACAACCCTAACCCTAACAAACATAACCTTGACCCTAACACTAAACAAAGTCCTCAAGCTAACCATAACCCTTACCCATAGCGTAACCCTAAGAACCCTGACTTTAACCCTAACAACCTAACCCTAAACCTAACCATAATCCTAAATCTAACCCTTATCCTAAACTTAACCATAACCCAAGCCATCACAACCATAACCCTAAACTTAACCCTAACACTTACCCTAACCCTATCACTAACATCCCTAACCCTAACCCTAACCCTAACAACCCTAACCCAAACATAACAACCCTAACCTGTCCGGAGCCATCCAGGGGACATGCTTAACCTGAATACAGGCCGGATTTGCCTGAACTCTGTTGCAGTCTGTTGCCTGAGGTTTGTAGTTACCTTTGTTACTGTTAACAGCCCTGGCCTTGGAAGCTTGGCTTGCAGCTGTGCTGCCATTCACTTGTTAATTTTGAAGATCACCATATGCTAATTGCCCAACCTTGCCTGCCCTATAAAACCGGTCTACTTCTCCCAAATAAACAAGACTTGATCAGAATCCTGTCTTGTCTCCATTTCTCGAGCCTCCTGTCCCCCTAATTCCCGCTCCTCCTTCCAGGACTTGCGAATTACGGACCCGCAGGCCGGGACACTAACCCTAACCATAAACCTAGAACTAACCCTAAACCTAACAACCCTAACCCTAATCCTAATCCTAAACCTAACTCTAACCCTAACACTAACAACCCTAACCTTTACGCTAACAACACTAACACTAACCCTAAACTTATCCCCAACCCTATCCCTAAAATCCCTAATGCTAACAACTCTAACGCTACCCCTACCCCTAACTCTAACCCTAAATCTAACAACTCTAACCCTAATCCCAAGAACCTCAACCCTAACCCTAACCAAAACAATAACCCTAACACTAACAACACTATCCCTAACCCTAACCCTAACCCAAACTCTAAGCCTAACAACCCAAACCCTAACCATCCTAACACTAACAACCCTAAACTCAACCCTAACCCTAATAACCCATAACCCTAACAACCCAAACCCTAACCTTAACCTTACCCTTTACAACCCTAACCCTAACCCTAACAACCCTAACTCTGAACATAATCCTAGCCCTCAACCTAACCCTAAACCTAAAAATGCACTGTAACCCTAACAACCCTAAACATAAAACTAACCCAAATCCTAAACCTAACAACACTAAACCTAACCCTAGAAACCTTAACCCTAACCCTAACAACCTTAGCACTAAATCTAACCCTTATCCTAACCCTAACATCCCTAACCCTAACCATAACAACCCTAACACTAAAACTACCCCTAACCCTAACCATACCCTAAACCTAACCCTAACAGCACTAACCTTAACACTAAAATCCCTAACCCTATCTCTAAACCTAACTTTAACACTAACAACCTTAACCCTGACACTAACTCTAACAATCCTAACCCAAAATGCTAACCCTAACCACCCTAACATTAACCCTAACCCTAACAACTCTTAAGTTAACCCTAACCCTAACCCTTACCCAAACAACCCTAATCCTAACCTTAATAATTACTCTAACTCTAACCCTAACAACTTAAACACTAGTCCTAACAAACCTACCCGAATCCTAACACTAACAATCTAACCTTAAACCTTACAACCCTAGGCCTAAACTTAAAAACTCTCACACTAACCCTAACAACCCTAAACCTAAATTTGACCCTAACTCTAATCCTAACCCTGATCCAAGCAACCCTAACTCTATCACTAACAACCCTTAACATAACCCACACCCACACCCTAACCCTACTTGTAACACCAACCCTAACAAACCCATCCCAAACTCTAACAAACATAACCCTAACCTATCCCTAAACATAACCGTAACCATAACCCTAACCCTAAAGCTAAAAATAAACTTAACCGTAACAACCCTAACCCTAACGCTAAACCAAACCCCAAACCTAGCAAACCTAAACCTAACCCTAACCCTAAAGCTAACCCTAACCCTAACAAACCTAACCATAACTCTAACAAACCTAATAACCCGAACCCTTACCCTAAACCTAATTCTAACCCTAGTCATAACCCTAACTACCCTTAACATAACCGTAACATCCTGACACCTAACCCTAATCCTAACGCTAACACTAACCTTATCCCTAACCTTAACCATAACAACCCTAACCCTAACACTAACACTAGCCCTAACACTTACCCTAACAACACTCACCTTAACCCTAACAAACCTAACCATAACCATATCATTACCATAACCCTAACCCTAACAATGCTAATCCTAACCCTAACACTAACCCTAAATCTAACCCTAAGACTAACAACCCTAACCCTAACAACCCTATCCCTAATCCTAATATCCCTAACTCAAACCCTAACAGCCTTAACCTAATCCTAACCCTGAGCCTAACTCTAACAACCCTAACCCTAACCTTAATCCTAATGCTAACCATAAACCTAATCCTGACAACATTACCCCTAAACTGTACAATGCAAACCGATGCCTAACCCTAAGCACAACACTAACTCTAACAACCCTAACCCTAACCTTAACTCTAAACCTAAACCAAAACATAACCCAAAGCCTAACAAACCTAACCCTAACGCTATCTACGATAAGCCTAACCCTAATCCTAACCCTATCCCTAGCAACCCTAAAACTAAACCCAACAATCCGAACACTAACAACCATAACCCTAAGCCTAACAACCCTAAACCTTACACTAACCCTAATCCTAAGCCTAAGCCTAACAAGCCTAACCCTAACCCAAACAACCCTCACCCTAACCTTAAACTTAAGCCTAAGAACTCTAACCCTAACACTATCAACCCTAACCCAACACTATCCCTAGCTATAACCTTAACCGTACTGTAACCCTAACCCTAATCCTAACAACCGTAACCCTAACCCTAATAACGCTAACCATAACCCTAAACCTAACTCTAACCCTAACCTTAACCTTAACAACCCTAAAACTAACCCTAACAACACTAATCCTAAACCCTAACACAGACCACCCTAACCGTAACCCTAACCCTAACAACTCTAAATCTAACCCTAACACTAACACTATTGCTAACATACCTAACCCTAACCCTAACAACCCTAACCCTAACAACCCTAACCCTAACAACTGTAACCCCCACCATAACAACCCTAACCCTAACCCAATCCTAACCCTAACCCTATCCCTAACCCTAACCATAGCAATCCTAACCCTAACACTAATCCTAACTTTAACCTGAACAACCCTAACCCTAACAACCCTAACCCTAATCCTAACCATAACCATAACCCTACGCTTAAGCCTAACAACCATATCCCTATCCCTAACAACCATAGCCTTAACCCCAGCACTAACCCTAACCTAAATCTAACCCTAACCCTAACACATACCATTACCCTATCAACCCTAACTTTAAACCTAAAAACCCTAACCCTAAACCTAACCATAATCCTAACCCTAACACTTATCCTAAACTTAACCCTAACCCTAGCCCTCACAACCCTAACCCTAAACATTACCATAAATCTAACCCTAACATTCCTAACCCTAACCCTAATCCTAAAAACCATAACCCATACAATTGACAACACTAAACCTAACCATACACCTAGAATTAACCCTAAAACCCTAACCCTAAACCTAATCCTAAACTTAACCCTAACCCTAACAACCCTAACTTTTATGCTAACAACCCTAAGAATAACCCTATCCCTAACCTTAACAACCCTAACGCTAGCAACCCTAACCCTAACAATAACTCTATCCCTAACTCTAACAAACCTAACCCTAACCTCAATAACCCCAACCATAACCAACCTAACCCTAACCCTAACCCCAAAACTAACCGTAACCCTAAAGCTAACCCTAACAACCATAACTCTAACACTAACAACGCTAATCCTAAACCTAACCCTAACAACCCTAACCCTAACCCTAGCAAACCTAACCCTAAACCTAACCATAACCCTAAGCCTAACAACCCTAACCCTAACCTTAACAACCTGAACTCTAACAACACTAACCCTAAGCCTAACCCTAACACGAAACCTAAACCTAACAAACCATAAACCTATCCCTAACAACCCTAACCCTAACCATAACACTAACCCTAACAAACTTAACCCTAATCCTAACCCTAGCAATAAACATAACCATAACCTTAACCCTAAGCCTAACAAAAATAACCCTAAGCCTAACAACCCTAACCTTAACAACCATAACCTTTACCCTAACACTAACCCTAATCCTAACCTTAAACCTAACCCTTACTGTTACCCTAATAACCCTAACCCTAACCCTAACCGCTCTAACCCTTAACCTAACCATAATCCTAACCCTAACCCTTACCCTAAACTTAACCCTACCCTAGCCCTCACAACCATAACCCTAAACTTAACCTTAACCCTTTCCTTAACCTTAACCCTAACACCCCTAAACCTAACTTTAACCCTAACCCTAACCTTGACAACCCTAACCCAAACATTAACACCCCCAACCTTACCCATAAACATAGAACTAACCTTAACCCTAACAACCCTAACCCTAAATCTAATCCTAAACCTAACCCTAACCCTAACACTAACTCTAACCCTAACCTTAACTGTGGCAGTCATGTACTTATGTTAATTTTATAATTGAAATGTGGAGTCTGGTCTGTTAATCTGGAGATAGCCATTGAGTAGCTGATGAGGCCTCTGTGTGGGCATGGCTTTCACCTGAGACTCCTGGGAAATCTCACAGTATTTCCCTTGTGAAGATGAGAAGCTATCTCCCCCAGTTGTTGGGAGTTAGTTTCAGAGACGATTAATCACAGACAGGCAAGCTGGCAGTGTCTGAGAAGCTGGAGGAGCCGGCAGAGAGACCACACAGCTTTGCCCTGATGGAGCCGGATCTCTGAAGCTGGAGCAACATGCTGTTGATGCACCCTGAGCCCCAGAAGCGAGGAGCCATGGGGAGACCCCTGTCAGTGCTGGGACTCTGTACCCACTGACCTGTGACTTCGTGATTCAGAAGGAGGCTTTATGGACTGATTTTGGGCATAATGATTAATATCGGACTTGTGACTTTGAGCTGGACAGGGCTGGGATCTTTACTCAATGACCTGTTCCTCTTGAATATAAACTCATTCCTTATATCCATATGTGTGTCTTTGAAATTTGTTCCTCTAGTCTACCCGGACTAACACACTAACCGTAAATCTAACCCTAAAAACCTTACCCTTAACACTAAAAATGCTAACCCTAACCCTAACCCTAACTCTAACCATAAGCCTAACCCTAACAACCCTAATCAAACCCTAACAAACTTAACCCTAAACCTCATCATAACCCTAACCCTAACAACCCTAACTACCATAACAACTCTAACCCTAATCCTAACCCTAACAACCCTAACACTAACCCTAAGCCTAACCCTAAGCCAAAAACCCACCCTAACCCTAACAACCCTAACCCTAACACTAAAAACCTTACTCTTAACACTAAAAATGCTAACCCTAACTCTAACCATAACAACCCTAACAACCATAACTAACCCTAACAACCCTAACCCTAAGCCTAAGAACCTCAACCCAACTCTAACAACCCTAACCTTAATCCTTATCCTAATCCTAACAGCCCTAACCCTAACCCTAACAACTCTAAACTTAACCGTAACACTAACACTAACGCTAACATTGCTAACCCTAACCCTAACCCTAACCCTAACAACCTTAACCCTAACACTAACCCTAACCATAAGAACTCTAACCCTAATGCTAACAACCTTAACCCTAACCCAATCCTAAACCTAACCCTAACATTAACCCTAACCATAACAAGCTTAACCTAAACACTAACAATAACTTTAACCCTAAAAATTCTAACCCTAACCTTAACAACCCTAGCCCTAATTCTAACCCTAACCATAACCATAACCTTAATTCTAAGCCTAAGAAAAATAACCCTAAGCCTAACAAGCATAACCCTAACAAGCATAACCTTAACCCTAACACTAACCCTAACCTTAAACCTAACTGTAACTCTAACCCATACTGTAACCCTAACAACCCTAACCTTAACCCTAACAATCCTAACCCTGAACCTAGCCATATTCCTAACCCTAATCCTAACCCTAATATCCCCAAACCCTAAAAACCCTAACATTAACCTTAACCCTACCCCTAACAACCAAACACTAACCCTAACCTTCATCCTAACTGTAACAGCCTTAACACTAACCCTAAGCCAAAAAATCCACCCTAACCATAGCATCCCTAACCCTAACACTAACCCTAACCCTTACTCTAACCCTAACCCTTACAACCCTAACCCTAACCTTAAACTTAACCCAAACATCCCTAACCTTAACATTAAGACCCCAAACCCTAACTCTAACCCTAACCCTAACTCTAACAACACTCACACTCACACTAACACTAACAACCCTAATTCAAAACCCTAACCACCCTAACCCTAACACTAACAACTCTAACCCTAACCCTAACCCTAACTGTAACCCTAACCCTAACCCTTACCTGAAAACCCTAATCTTTTAATTAATTAATTAATTAATTAATTAATTTTTAGGCATCACTGCCCTCAGGTGGTGGGAGTAGGAGGCCCAGCCTTTGCTCCTGGGAGCTGGAATTGAACCTCCATCCCAGTGGGCCACAGTCCTGCGCACAACCACTACACCACCGGGGCTCAGCCCTAAAACCTTAATCTTAAACTTAATAATTACCCTAACACTAACCCTAAAAACCTTAACAGTAGTACTAACAAACCTACCCCTACCCCTAAGCCTAACCCTAACCAACAACCATAACCCTAACCCTTACAACACTAACCCTAACCCTAAGAACCCTAAAATAACACTAACAACCCTAACACTAAACCTAACCCTAACCCTAATCCAAACAACTGTAACCCTAATATTAATAACTCTTAACCTTAACCCTCACCCTAACCCATACAAACCTAACCCTAACCCTAACAACACTGACCCTAACCCTAAAAACCCTAACCCTAACACTAAACCTAACCCTAACCCTAACCTTAACCCTAATACTAACCTTAAACCTAAATTGTACCAAAAGCCTGACAACCCTAACCCTAACACTTACTACCCTAACCATAAATCTAATCCTAACCCTATCCCTTGAAACCCTAACCTTATCTCTAACGACCCTAACCCTAAACCTAACAAATCTAACCCTATCCCTAACAACCACAACACTAACCCTAACAACCCTAACCCTAACCCTACCCCTATCACTAACCCTAATGCGAAAGCTAACCCTAACAACCCTAACCTAAACACTAAGAACCCTAACTGTAACCCTAATACACTAACCCTAACAACCTTAACCCAAAACCCTAACCACCCTAAACCTAACCCAAACAACTCTAACCCTAACCCTAACCCTTAACGCTCACAATCATAATCCTAACCTTAATACTTACCCTAAACCTAACCCTAACAACGTAAACATTAACACAAACAAACCTACCCATAACCCTAACCTCAACCCTACCAACCCTTACCCTACCTCTTACAGCCCAAACCCTAACCCTAAAACCCTAACACAACAATAACAACGCTAACCCTAAACCTAACCCTACCCAAATCCTAACCCTAATACAAACATCCCTAACCCTAACACTAACAACCCTTACCTTAACCCTAAGCCTAACCCTAACCCTTACAACCCTAACCCTAAGCAGCCTAACCCTAACCCTAACAACCTTAACCCTAACACTAACCCTAATCCTAACCCTAAACATAAGCCTAACCAAAAACCTAGCAACAGTAACCCTAACCCTGACTACCCTAACCGTAACCCTAATCCTAACGCTATACCTAACAACCCAAACCCTAAACCTAACAGCCCTAACACTAACAATCCTGAAATTAACCCTAACCCTAACCTTAACGCTAACATTAACATACCTAACCCTAACCATAACCCAAACAACCCTAACCTTAACCGTAACCCTAACTATAACCCTAACCCTGACAACTATTACACTAACCGTAAGAATGCTAACCATAACCCTAACTCTAACCATAACCCTAACCCTAAACACCCGACCTTAACCCAAACACTAACCACCCTAACCTTAACTCTAACCCTAAGAACTCTAACCCTAACTCTAACCATAACAACCCTAACTCTAAGCCTAAACCTAACCTTAAAATCAAAACTCTAACCCTAACAAATGTAACCCTAACCCTCTCTAATTCTAACAGCCCTAACCATAACCATAACCATAACCATAACCCTTACCCTAAAACCCTAACACTAAACTTAATACTTACTCTAACTCTAACCATAACAACACTAACCCTAACCCTTACAACTCTAACCCTAACCCTAACAACCCTAACCATAACCCTAAAAACCCTAACCATAACCCTAACCCTAACCCCAATCATAATGCTAACCCTAACAACCCTAGCCATAACCCAAACAACCCTCAGCCTAACCCTAACCCTAACCCTAACCCGAACAACCTTAACAAAAACGTTAAAAAAACCACCACTAACCCTAACCATAACCCCAACCATAATCCTAAGAACTCTACCCCTAACATTAAAAAAAATCCCTAAATCTAACAACCCTAACCCTAAACCTAAAAACCCTAAACCTAACCCTAACAACCCTAACCCTAACCGTAACAACCCTAACTCTAACCCTAATCCTAACCATAACACTAACAACCAAAACCCTAAACCTATCCCTAACCATAAACATAACCATAGACTAACCCTAACCCTAACCCTAACAACACTAACCCTAAAACTAACAGCCCTAACTCCAAACCTATCCCTAAACCTAACCGAAAACATAACACTAAGCCTAATCCTAAAGCTAACTCTAACAACCCTAACCTTAATCCTAGCCCAAGTCCTAACAACCCAAAACAAAACCTTTTGAACCCTAACCCAAATCTTAACACTAACCCTAACCTTAACAACCCTAACCCTATAACTAATCTAACGCTAACGCTAACCCTAATCCAAAGAACCCTAACCCTAACAACCCTAACCCTAACAACCCTAACCCTAACCATAACTCTAACCTTAACCCTAACCCTAACCCTAATCTTAACCTTAGCCCTAAGAACCCTAATCATAACCCTAAGAACCCGAACCCTAACTCTACATCTAACCCTAACCCTAACAACCCTAACCCTAACAACCTTAACTTAACCCTATTCGTAACCATAACTGTAACCATAACCCTAACCCTAACCCTTACCCTGAGCATAACTCTAACAACCTTAATACTAACCCTACCATCCTTAGCCCTAACTTTAATCCTAACACTAACTCTAACCCTAACACTAATGCTAACCCTAAAGCTAACAACCTTAACACTAACCGTAAGAACCATAACTGTAATCATAACAACAATAGACCTAACCCTAACTCTAACCCTAACCTTGACACTAACGGTAACAACCCTAAGCCTAACCATAACTCTAACCTTAACCCTAACCCTAACCCTAATTTTAACCCTAGCCCTAAGAACCCTAGCCCTAAACCTAACAACACTAACCCTAACCCTACATCTAACCCTAACCCTAACAACCCTAAAAACCCTAACCCTAACAACCTTAACCTAACGCTATCTGTAACCATAACCATAACCGTAACCCTAACCCTAACCGTAGCAACCTAACCCTAACAACGCTAACCCTAACGCTATCCGTAAACCTAACCATAAACTTAACACTAAATCTACCCCTAATCCTAACCCTAACAACTCTATCCTTAGCCATAACCCTAACCCTAACAACCCTAACCCTACCAAACCTAACCCAAGCCCTAACCCTCACCCTAACCCTAAACATAAGTCTAACCCTAACAACACTAACCTAAACCTAACTGTAACTCTAATTCTAACCCTAACTCAAACAACCCTAAATCTCACCCTAACCCTAACCCTAAAAACCTTAACCCTAACCCTAACAACCCTAATCCTAAACCTAAGCCTAACCCAAACCCTAAAGTCAACAACCTTAAAACTAACAAGAACTGTAACCCTAACCCTAACCCTAACCCTCACAACCCTATACCTAATGCTAACCCTAACCCGAACCCTAACGTTAGCCCTATCCTTAACCCGAAGCATAACAATGCTAACCCTAACCCTAACACTAGCCCTACCCCTTACCCTTACAACACCACCCCTAAACCAAACAAACCTAATACTAACACTAACCCTTACCCAAAACCTAAACCTAAACCTAACCTTAAACCTAAGCCTAACCCTAACCCAAATAACCCTAAACCTCACTCTAACGCTAACCCTTACCCTACCAATCCTAACCCTCACCCTAACAACTCTAACACTATCCCTAACCCTAAAGCTAACAACCCTAATCCTAACAATCCTCCCCCTAACCCTAATCCTAACCCTAACCGTAACCATAACGCAATTCTTAACATTTCTTAACAATTCTTAACAATTCTAACATTTACCCCAAAAACCCTAACCCTAACCCTAACCCATTCGACTTAAACCTAACCCTATCCCTAAACCTAACGGTAAACTTAAACCTAAACCTAACCCTAATCCTAGCCATAACAACCTAACCCTAACCCTATCAAATCTAACCCTAACCCAAACAACTCTAACCCAAACCCTAACACTAACCTTACCCCTAAGCCTAACCCTATCAAACCTCACTATAAACCTAACCCTAACCCTAATCCTAACCCTAACCCCAAACCCTAACACTAACCCTAACCCTAACATCCCTAATGCTAACCCTAACACTAACACTAAGCCTAAAGCTAAAAACCTTAACTCTAACCCTTACAATCCAATCCTAAACTCTAACCCTAAAAATCCTAACTGTAATCCTAACCCTAACCCTAACAACACTAACCCTATAACTAATGCTAACACTAACCCTAACAACACTAAATCTATAACTAACTCTAACCCTAACCCTAAAAATCCTAAACATAACACTAACCATAACATCCCCTACCCTAAACCTTAATGCTAATGCTAATCCTAACCCTAACCCTAAATCTTACAACACTAACCCTAAATGTAACCCTAAACCTAACCCTAACCCTAACATCCCAACCCTAACCCTACCAACCCTAACCTTAGTCCTATCCATAAACCTAACCCTAAAATCCCTAACCCTAACACCAATCCTAACTCTAAACCTAACCCTAACCCTAACAACCCTAGCCCTAAACTTAACAACCCTAACCCTAAACCTAACACTAACAACTAATAACCTAATCCTAACCCTAACACTAACCCTATCCCTAATTCTAACCCTAACCCTATACCTTACCATAATGGTAACCCTAACCCTAACCTTAACCCTAACAATGGTAACCCTAACCCTAGCAAGCCTAACCCTAACTGTATCCCTAAACCTTACTGTAAATCTAAACCTAAACCTATCCCTAACCCTAAACCTATCCCTAACCCTAACAAACCTAACCCTAACCCTAACAACCCTATCCCAAGACCTAATCCTAACACTAACTCTAAGGCTAAACTTAACAAACCTAACACTGGCCCTAACCCTAATCCTAACCAACATAACCTTAAGCCTAACAATCCTAACACTAACCCCAACCCTAACCCTAACTCTAACCATAACCCTAACCCTCATGCTAACAAACCTAACCCTAACAGTCATGACCCTAATGCTAATCCTAACCCTAACCTGAACCCTATTCCTAATCCTCACCATAACTCTAACCCTAACACTAACCCTAAATCTAACTCCCCTAACCCTAACAACCTGAACCCTAAAAATAACCCTATTCCTAACCCTAACCCGAACCCTATCCCTAACAGTAATACTAACCCCAAGAACACAAACCCTAACCCTCTAAACCCTAACCCTAACCGTAAACCTAGCTCTAACCCTAATCCTAACAACCATAACCCTAACAAATCTAACCCAAACCCTAAAAACCCTAACCCAAACCTTAACACTAACCCTACCCCTAAGCATAACCCTGACAAAACTCACCCCTAACCTAACACAAACCCTAACACTGACCCTAACAACCCTAATACTAACGCTAACCCTAACCCTAACAACCTTAACTCTAACCCTAATATCCCTAACCTTAACACTAGCCCTAACCCTAAAGCTAAAAACCTTAACCCAAACCCTAACAACCCTATCCTTAACCTTAACAACCATAACCCTAAGCCTAACCCTAACCTTAACTCTAACCCTAACCCACACTCTAACAACCTACCCTAACAATAACCCTAACCCTAACCCTAACAACCCTAGCCCTAACAACTCTAACTCTAACACTAACAGTAACCCTAAACTTAACCCTAACCCTAAGCTAACAAGACTAAAACAAACAACCCTAACTCTAACCCTAATAATCCTAACCCTAACCCTATCCCTAATCCTAACGAACCTAACCATAACCCTAACACTAAACCCAACAACCCAAAGCCTAACCCTAACAACCTTAAGCCTAACTCTAGCAATCCTATCCCTAACCCTAACAATAACCTTAAACATAACACGAAGCATAACAACCCTAACCCTAAGCATAACTGCCCAAATCCTAAACCTAATCCTAACCCTATACCTAACAAGCCTAACCCTAACCCTAACAACGCTAACCCTAACAAAAAATAACCCTAAAACTAACAACCCTAATCTTAACCCTAACAACTTTGACTGAAAACCCTATTAACCATAAACCTAACCCTAAGCCTTACCCTAACCCTAATCCTAACCCTAACCCTAACAACACTAAACCCAACCCTAACAACCCTAACCCAACCTTATTGCTAATCTTAATGGTACCCATAACCCTAACACTAAGCCTAACCCTAAAAACACTAACCCTATCCCTAACAACCCAAATCCTAAACCTATGCAAAAACCTATGCATAAAAAGGTAAACCTAACCCTAAAACTAACCCTAACCCTAACAACTCGAACCCTAACCATCACGCGAACCCTAATCCTAACAATCTTAATCCTAACCCTAACATTTACCCTAACTCTAACAACCTTAACAATAACCCTAACAAACCTACGCTTAACCATAAATTTAAAGTTAATTCTAACCCTAAGAACTCTAAACCTTACCCTAACAACACTAACCCTAACCCTAATCCTAATTCTAAACCTAACAACCCTAACACTAACCCTAACAATCCTAACACTAACACTATCCCTAACCATAACCACAACAATAATCCTAACCCTAACCCTAACCCCAACAACCCTACCCCTACCCCTAACAACCCTAACCCTAACACTATCCCTAACCCTAACCATAAATCCAACACTAAGCCTAAGCCTAACCCAAATTCTAAAAACCCTAAGCCTAACGCTAACACTATTCCTAACAGTAACAATCTTAACCCTAAGCTTCCAAACCTGAACCACGCCCTCACCCTTACCCTAACCCTAACACTAACACTAAAAAACCTAACCCTAAACCTAGCATTAACCGTACCCCTAACTCTAAGCCAAACAACACTAAACCTAACCCAAACCCTAACCCTAACTCTCACCCTAACAAACACAAATCTAACGCAGCAACCCTAACCCTAATGCTAATTCTAACCCTAAACCTTTCCCTAACCATAAACCTAATCCTAACCATAACCCTAGCAACCCTAAACATAAACTTAACCCTAACACTAGCCATAAACCTAACAACCTTAACTCTAACCATACAATGCTAACATTATCCCTAACTCTAACACGAACCCTAAGCCTAACCCTCACAACCCTAACCCTAACCCTGACAACCCTAAACCTAACCCTAACCCAAACTCTAAAACTAACTCTAACCCTAACAACACTTACCCTAACACTATCAAACCTAATCCTAACCCTAATCCTAAACCTAACCCTAACACTTACCCTATGCCTAACCCTAACAATAACAACTGTAAACCTAACCCCAACACTAGCCCCAACTCTAACCCTAACAAAACTAACCCTAACACTAACAAACCTAACCCTAACCCTAACAACAATAACCCTAACCCTAACATTAACTCTAATATTAACCCAAACCCTAACCCTAACCCAAACAACCCTAACCTTAACCCAAACCCTAACCCTAACCTTAACCCTAACCTTAACAGCCCTAACCTTAACACTAACAACTTTAACCCTAACCCTAACCCTTACCCTAACCCTGATCCTAATCCCAAGAACGCTAACTCTAACACCCACAGCCCTAAATCTAAACAAAACCCTAATCCTAAGAACCCTAACAACCCTAATGGAAAGATTAACCCTAACACTAACCCTAATCCTAACCCTACTAACCCTAACAACCCTAACCCTAAGCACAACAAACCTAAAACTAACTCTAACAACGCCAACCCTAATCCTAAACCTAACACAAAGCATAACAACCCTAACTCTAAACCTAACTACCCTAACCCTAACCATAATCCTAACCCTAGCCCTAATAAGCCTAACAGTATCCCTAACATCCCTAACCCTATCAATCCTAACGCTAACCCTAACAACCCTTACCTTAACCCTAACAACCATAACTCTAAACCTTAACAACCCTAACCCTAACCAAAAGCCTAACTCTAACCCTAAGCCTAAGCCTAACCCTAAAACCCCTAACACTAACCCTAACAACACAAATCCTAAATCTATAATAAACCTAACCGTAAACCTAACCTTAACCCTAACCATAAAATCCCAAACCCTAACCATCACACTAACCCTAACTATCCTAAACCTAACACTTACCCTTACTCTAACCTTCACAACCTTAAAAATAATCATAACAAACCTACCCCTACCTCAACCCTAAATATAACCCTAACCCTAAGAACTCTAACCCTAACCATAACAACACTAACCCTACCATTAACCCTAATTATAACCCTAATCATAACAACCCTAACCCTAACAATAACAACCCTAAACATAAGCCTAACTCTAACAATCCTAAACCTAACCCTAACAATCTTAAACCTACCCCTAAAAACCGTAAACCTAACCTTATCCCTAACCATAACCATAACCATAACCCTAAACCTAACCCTAACCACACTAACCCTAACTTTAACAAGCCTAACCCTAACCCTAGCCCTAAAAATAACTGTAAACCTAACACTAACCCTAACACTAATCCTAACTATCTTAAACCTAACGCTAATCCTAACTGTAAAAATCCTAAGCCTTCCAACCCTTACCTAAGCCCTAACCCTAATCCTAACCCTAACCCTAACAACCCCAAACAGAAACCTAACCATAACCCTAACTCTGACCCAAACAACCCTAACCCTAACTCAAACATTAACCCTAGCGACCCTAATCCTAATTCTAACCCTAACCCTAACAACTCTAACTCTAACCCTAACAACGCTCGCCCTAACCCTAATCCTAACACTAAACTTAACCCTTAATCCTAAGCACCTTAACCCTTAAAGCCATAAGGCTAAACCAAACAACCCTAAACCTAACCCAAACTCTAACCATAAAAACCCTAACCCAAACAACCCTCACCATAACCCCAATATTATCCCAAAAGCTAACCCTAAACCTAACCTTACCCTAACCCTAACTACCCTAAACCTAACCCTAACCCTAAAAACACTAACCCTAACCCAAACAAACCTAACCATAACCATAACTGTAACCCTAACAACATTAATCCTAAACCTAACAAACCTAACCCTAATCTTAACACTGGCTCTAATCCTAATAACTGTAACTCTTACCCTAACAACCCTAACCCTAACAACCCTAACTGTAACCCTCAAACCCTAGACCTATCCCTAATCCTAAGCGTAACAGCCCTAACCCAAACCTTAACAACCCTAAACCTAACCCTAAGTCTAATCCTAACCCTAACCCTAACCTTAATAACACTAACGCAAACCCTAACAACCCTAACCCTAACACTAACCCTAAGCATGACAAGCCTCACCCTATCTCTATCCCTAACCATAAGAGTAACCCTAACCCTGACGGTTACCATAACCCTAACAACCCTAATGCTAACCCTATCGCTAAACCTAATGGCAAACTTAAACCTAAACCTAACCCTAATGCTAACTCTAACCCTAACCCCAAACCTAACAAGCCTAAATTTAACACTAACCATAACAACCCTAATGATAAACGCTAACCCTAACAACTCTAAGCCTAATCCAAACCCTAGCCCTAAGAACTCTAAACATAACCCTAACCCTAAGCATAACAACATTAAACCTATGCTAAATCCTAACCATAACCCTAATACTAACCCTAATACTAACAACCCTAACCTTAACCCTAACACTAACCCTAACAACCCTAAACCTAACCCTAAAAAGCCTAACCCTAAACTTGTCCCTAAACCTAACTGTAAACATAACACTAGGCCTAAACCTAACCCTAACTCTAACAAACCTGTTAGCCTAACACTAACCCTAATGCTAACAACCCAAATGCTAACCCTTTCAAACCTAACCCAAGCCCTAACTCTAATCCTTACCCTAACTTTAACCCTAACATCCCTAACACTAAACCTAACCTGAACCCTAACCCTAACCCTCACCAAAATAACCATAAATCTAACCCAAACTCTAACCCTAACCCTAGCCTAACCATAACAACCCTATACCTAACCCTAACAACCCTACACCTAACCCTAACAAACCAAACCCTAATCCTAACCCTAACTCTAACCCTAACCCTAATCTTAACCTGAGCCCTAAAATCCCTAACGCTAACACTAACAAACCTAATCCCAACACTAACCCTAACAACCTTAACCTAACCCTATCCGTAACCATAACCGTAACCCTAAACCTAACTCTAACCATAACAACCCTTACCCAAACCCTAACATTTACCTTAGCTCAAACCCTAACAAACTTAATAATAACCCTAACAAACCTACCTCTAACCCTCACCATTACCCCAACTCTAACCCTAAGAACTCTAACCCTACCACTAAAAACCCTAACCCTAACAAACCTAACCTTAAGCATAACAACCCTAACCCTAACCCTAACATCCCTAAACCTAGCTGTAAACATAAATTAAGCCTAACCCTAACCCTAACCCCAACAACCCAAATGCTAACCCTTTCAAACCTAACCCAAGCCCTTACCCTAATCCTAACCCTAAACTTAACCCTAAGAAACCTAACACTAAACCTAACCTGAACTCTAACGCTATCCACCAATGAAACAACCCTAAATCCAACCCAAACTCTAACCCTAACAATCTTACCCCAACCCTAACAAACCTGAACCTAAACGCAACAAACCTAACTCTAACCCTAACCATAATCTTATCCCAAGCACTAAAAACCCTAATGCTAACACTAGCAACCCTAACCCTAGCCCTAATCCTAGCACAAACCCTAACAACCTTAACCTAACCCTATCCATAAACATAACCATAACCGTAACCATAACCATAACCATAACAACCCTAACCCTAAACCTAACAACCTTAACACTAACCCTATCCCTAAAGCTAACCATAAACCTAACACTAAACCTAACCCTAACTGTAATCCTATCCCAAATATCACTAACCTAAATCTAACCCTAACCCTAAATCTAACCCTAACTCAAACAACCCTAACCCAAATCCTAACAGCCTTAATCCTAACTCTAACAACCCTACCCCTAACCCTAATCTTAACCCTAACTCTAACCCTAACCCTAACCCTAAAGCTAACAACCCTAACCATAACCCCAACCACAGTAACCTTAACCCGAACAACCCTAGGCATAACCTTAACGCTAACCCTAACCCCTACCCTTTCCCTAACGCTAACAACCCTAAGCCTAAACCTTACAACCCTAACCCTAAGCCTAACAACCCTAACTCTAACCATAACCCTAAGCCTAAACATAACCCTAAGCCCCAAAACCCTAACCCTAACCATAACTACAGTAACCCTAACCTAATCTTAAACCTAACTGTAACAACCCTAATCGTAACCCCAACAACCGTAACCCTAACCCTAGCCCTCACCCTCACCCTCACCCTCACCCTCACCCTAACCCTAACCCTAATCCTAACTCTAACCCTAACACTAACAACCCTAACCCTAACCCCAACTACCGCAACCCTAACCCTCACAGCCCTAACCCTATCCCTAACCATAGTTCTCACCCTAACACTTACCCTAACGCTAACAATGCTAAGCCTATCCCTAACAATCCTAACTCCAACTCAAACAACCCTAACCCTAACAACCTTAATCCTAACCCTAACAACCCTAAACCTAACCCTAACACTAACTCTAACCCTAACTCTAACCCTAAAGCCAAAAACCCTAACACTAACCCTAACCACAGTAACCCTAATTCTAACAACCTTAGGCGTAACCCTAACTCTAACCCTAACCCTTATCCTAACACTAACAACCCTAACCCTAACCCCAACCACCATAACCCTAACCTTAACAACCCTAACCCTATCCCTAACCATAGCTCTCACCCTAACCCTTACCCTAACGCTAACAATGCTAAGCCTATCCCTAACAATCCTAACCCTAACTCAAACAACCCTAACCCTAACAACCTTAATCCTAACCCTAACCCTAACCCTAACAACCTTAATCCTAACCCTAACAACCCTAACCCTAGCCCTAATCCTAACACCCTAACCCTAACCCTAATCCTAACACTAACTCTAACCCTAACCCTAACCCTAAAACCAACAACCCTAACACTAAACCTAACCACAGTAACCTTAATCCTAACAACCCTAGGCATAACCCTAACTCTAACCCTAACCCTTATCCTAACGCTAACAACACTAACCCTAACAACCCTAACTCTAACCCTAACAACCCGAACCCTAATTGTAAGACAAAGCCTAAGAACACTAACCCTAACCCTAACAACTCTAACCCTAAACTTGAAAACCTAACTCTAACCCTAACAACCCTAAACATAACCCTAACCAACCTAACCCTACCCACCTTTACACTAATAACTCTAAACTTAACCCTAACCCTAACAACCCTAACCCTAAGCCTAAACATAACCCTAAGCCTAACAACCCTAACCCTAACCACAATTACAGTAACACTAACCCTAATCCTAAACCTAACCATAACAACCCTAATCGTAACCCTAACAACCCTAACCCTAACCCCAACAACCTTAACACTAACCCTAACCCTATTCCTAACCCTAACAACCCTCACCCTAACTTTAACAAGCCTAATTCTAACTCCAACCCTACCAAATCTAACCCTAACCCAATCCTTACCCATAACCATAACCCACCCCTAACCCTAACCCTAACCCTAACAGCCATAACCCTAAACCCAAAAACCCTATCCCTAAACATAACCCTAAACCTAACCTTAACCCTAACCATAATCATAACCCTAAGCCTAACAACCCTAACACTAACCCTACCAACCCTAAGCCTAGCCCTAACTCTAACCCTAAGAGCCCTAACCCTAAACCTAAGCCTAATCTTAAACCTAAACCTAACCCAAACAAAACTAACCCTAACCTTAAAACTAACCCTAATTCTAACAAACCTGACCCTAACCATAAGAACCCTTACCCTAACCCTAACATTAACAACCCCAAACATGACACTCACCCTAACTACCCTAACCCTAAACGCTAACCCTAACAACCCTAACAACTCTAAACTTAACTCTAACGTTAACCCTAGCCCTAACCTCCCTAACACTTACCCTAACCCTAACCCTTACCCTGGCTACCCTAACCCTAAGAATAACCCTAAACCTAACCCTAACCTTAATCCTAACCCTAACAATCATTACACTAACCCTAACAACCCTAACCCTAACAAAAACCCTAACCTTAACAACTCTAACTCTAACACAAACAAACCTAACCCCAACCATTATGCTAACCCTAACCCTAACAACCCTCACCGTAACCCTAACGCTTACCCTAAATCTAACCCTAACAATCTTAACAATAACCCTAACAAATCCATCTCTAACCCTAACCAGAACTCAAACCTAACACTAAGTACTCTAACCCTAACACTAAAAACACTAATCCTAACCATAACAACCCTAATCCAACCATAACAGCCCTAACCCTAACCCTAATCCTAAGAAATCTAACCCTAACACTAACAATCCTAACCCTAACCCTATCCCTAACCATAACCTTTACCATAACCCTAACAACCCTAACCCTAACCCAAACCCTAACCCTAATCCAAACAATCCTAACCCTAACCTGACCAAACCTAGCCCTAATCCTAACCCAAACCCTAACCCTAAAGTTAAAACCTAACCCTAACCTTAACCATAATCCTAACAGCACTAACCTTAACCCTAACCTTAATTCTAACCCTAACCCTAAACCCAACCCTAAAAAACCTAACACTAATAATAAACCTAACAACCCTAAACCTAAACCCTAACCCAAACAACCTAACCCTAACATTAACCGTAACCCTAACAACTCTAACCCTAACCTAACATCCCTTACCCTAACCCTAACAAACCTAACCCTAAGCCTAAGCCTAAGTCTAACCCTAAACCTAACACTAACCATAACAAAAATCTCTAACCCTAACAACACTAATGCTAAACCTAACCCTAACACAAACCCTAACCTAACAACCCTAACTCTAACCCAAACAAACCTAGCCTCAACCATTACGCTAACCCTAACTCTAAAACCCTCACCATGATCCTAACACCTACCCTAACTCTAACCCTAAAAAACTTAATAGCCCTAACAAACCAACCACTAACCCTAACCATAAACGTAACCCTAACCCTAAGCTTAACACTAACAACCCTAACCCTAACCCTATCCCTAACTATACTATACCGTAAGCATAACCATAACTCTAACCCTAACCCTAACAAACCTTACCTTAAACCCTAACCCCAAAAACTTAAGCCTAACACTAACCCTAACCCTAACAGCTCTACATCTAACCCTACCACTAACCCTAACCCTAACCCTAATGCTAACCCTAACAACCTTAACACCAATCTTAACCCTAACAACACTAACACTAAGCCTAAGCCTAACCCTAACAACAAATCTTGAACCCTCACAACCCAAACCCTAACACATATCCTAACCCTAACAACCCAAACTCTAACCCTAACAAGCCTAACCCTAACCATTACCCTAACCCTAACCCTAACAACCCTCACCCAAAACCTAATACTTACTCTAGCCCTAAACATAACAACATTAACAATAACCCTAACAAACACACCCCTAACCCTAAACATAATCCCAACCCTTACCCTAAGAACTCTAACCCTAACCCTAACCATAACCATAACAACCCTACACTAACACTAACACTAACCCTAATCCTAACAACTTTAACCTTAACACTAACAACCATAACCCTAGTCCCTAACCATAACCATAAACATTACCCTAACCCTAACAACCCTAACCCTAACCCTATCCCTAACATAACCGTAACCATAACCCTAACCCTAACAACCCTAAAAAGCCTATCCCTAAACTCACCCCTAAACCTAACCATAAACATTACACTAAGCCTAAACCTAACACTAACCCTAACAACCCTAACCGTAGGCTAACCCTAACCATAACCCTAACAACCTTAATCCTTACCCTAACAAACCAAACCCTAACCCTTATCTTAACCATAACTCTAACCCTAACCCTAACCCTAAATCTAGCAAGCCTAACCCTAACCCCAACCACTGTACCCCAACCCCAACAACCCTAACCCTAACCCTAACCGAAACTCCATCCCTAACACTTACCCTAACGTTAACAACCCTAAGTCTATCCCTAACAACCCTAAACCTAACTCAAACATTCTAAATATAACCCTATCCCTAACAACTTTAATCCTAATCCTAACAACCCTAAACCTAACCCTAATCCTAAACCTAACTCTAACCCTAACCCCTAACACTAAAAACCCTAACCCTAACACTAACAATCCCAACCATAACCATAACAACCCTACCCTAACACTAACCCTAATCCTAAGAACTTTAACCCTAACACTAAGAACCCTAACCCTAACCCTATCCCTAACCCTAACCCTAACAACCTTAAAACTAACTCTAAAAAGCTTAACCCTGAACTTATCCCTAAACCTAACCATAGACATAATATTAAACTTAAACCTAACACTAACAACCCTAACCGTAAGCCTAACCCTAACCCTAACCCTAACAACCCAAACGCTAACCCTTTCAAACCTAACCCAAGCCCTAACCCTAATCCTAACCCTAATCTTAGCCCTAACAACCTTAACACTAAACCTGACCTGAACCCTAACCCTAACCCTCACCAAAACAACCCTAAATCTAACCCAAACTCTAACCCTAACCCTTAAGCCTAACCCTTACAATCCAACCTTTAACCCTAACAAACCTAATCATAACCCTAAAAACCTAACTCTAACCCTAATCCTAATCTTAAACTGAGCCCTAAAATCCCTAATGAAAACACTAACAACCCTAACAAACTTAACCTAACTTTATCCATAACCCTAACCCTAAGCCTAAAAACCCTAACTCTAACCCTATCCCTAAAGGTAGCCATAAACCTAAAACCAAACCTAGCCGTAACCCTAATGCTAAGCCTATCCCACACACCCCAACCTAAACCTAACCTTAACCCTAATTCTAACACTAACTCAAACAACCCTAATTCTAACCTTAACCCTAACCATAACAACATTAATCCTAATGCTAACAAACCAAACCCTAACCCTAATCCTAAACATAACTCTAACCCTAACCCTAACCCTAAAGCTAACAACCCTAACTCTCACCCCAACCACCATAACCCTAACCCTAATAACCCTAACCCTAACCAAAACTTTATCCCTAACCCTTACCCTAACGATAACAAACCTAAGTCTATCCCTAACAATCTTAACCCTAACTCAAACAGTTCTAACCCTAACCCTAACAACCTTAATCCTAACCCTAATAACCCTAACCCTAATCCTAATCCTAACTCTAACGCTAATTTTAACCCTAACCCCAACCCTAAAGCTAACAACCTTAACACTAACCCTAACCACAACAACCCTAACCCTAACAACCCTAACAACCCTAGCCCTAACCCTAACCCTTAATCTAACCCTAACCCTTACGCTAACGCTAAAAACCCTAAGCCTAAACCTAACAACCCTTACCCTAATCCTAACAACTCTAACCCTAACGGTAACCCAAAGCCTAAGAACCCTAACCCTAACCACCCTCACCCAAACCCTAACACTTACCTTAGCTCTAAACCTAAAAACCTTAACAATAACCCTATCAAACCCACCTCTAACCCTAACCATAACCCCAACCCTTACTCTAAGAACTCTAACCCTAACACTAAAAGCCCTAACCCTAACAACCATAACCATAACAACCCTACCCTAACACCAACTATAATCCTAACAACTTTAACCCTAACACTAACAACCCTAACCCTAACCATATCCCTAACCATAATTGTAACCATAACCATAACCCTAGCCCTAACCCTGAAAATCCTAAATCTAACCCTAAAAAGCCTAAGCCTGAACTTATCCCTAAACATAACCGTAAACATACCACTAAGCCTAAACCTAACAATAACTCTAACGACCCCATATGTAAGTCTAAACTTAACCCTAACAACCCAACCCTTTCAAACCTAACCCAAGCCCTAACCCTAATCCTAACCCTAACCTTAACCCTAACAACCCTAACCTAAATCTAACACTAACCCTAATTCTAACACTAACTCAAACAACCCTTACCCTAACCATAACCATAACACGCTTAATCCTAACCCTAACAACCATAACCCTGAACCTAAGTCTAACCCTAACTTTATCCATCACCATAACCCTAAACCTAACACTAAAGCTATCAACCCTAACCCTAACCCTAACAACTGTAACCCTAACAACCCTAACTCTAACCCTAACATCCCAGTGCTAACAACCCTAAGCCTAATCTTAAAAACCCTAACCCTAACAACCCTAACCCTAACAACCCTAAGTATAAGCATAAGCCTAGCCCTAAACCTAACAACAAATCTATAACCCTAATAACCCTAACCCTAACACAAACCCTAACACAAACCCTAACAACCCTAACTTTAACACTAACAAACCTAACGCCATCCATCATACTAACACTAACCCTAAGAACCCTAACACTTACCCTATATCTAACCCTAACAATCTTAACAATAACCCTAATAAACCCAACCCTAACCATTACCAGAACCCCAAACCTAACCCTAAGTTCTCTAACTCTAACACTAAAAACACTAACCCTAACCATAACAACCCTAACCCAAACCTTAAAAACCCTAACCCTAACTCTAATCCTAACAAACAGAACCCTAACACTAACAATCCTAACCCTATCCCTAACCATAACCATTACCATAACCCTAACCCTAACCATAACCACAACAACCCTAACCCTAACACTAACCCTAATCCTAACAACTTTAACCCTAACGCTAACAATCCTAACTCTAACCCTATCCCTAACTATAACTGTAACTGTAACCCTAACCCTAACAACCCTCACCCAAACCCTAACACTTTTCCTAGCTCAAAGCCTAACAACCTTAATAATAACCCTAAAAAACCCACCTCTAACTCTTACCATAACCCCAACCCAAACCCTAAGAACTCTAACCCTAACCCTAAAAACCCTAACCCTAACCCTAACCCTAGCAACTCTAACCCTAGCCATAACAACCCTAACACTAACACTAACCTTAATCCTAACAACTTTAACCCTAACCCAACAACCCAAATGCTAAACCTTCAAACCTAAACCAAGCCCTAACCCTAATCCTAACCCTAATCTTAATCCTAACAACCCTAACACTAACCTGAACCCTAAAACTAACCTGAACTAACCCTAGCCCTCACCGAAACAACCCTAAATCTAACCCAAACTCTAACTCTAACCCTAACCCTAACAAACCTACCCGAACCCTAACAAACCTAACCCTAACCCTAACTCTAACCCTAACCCTATACTTAACCAGAGCTCTAAAATCCCTAACACTAACACTAGCAACCTAACCCTAACCTAATCCTAACCCTAACCCTAATCCTAACTCTAACCCTAACAACCTTAACCTAACCCTATACATAACCATAACTGTAACACTAACTCTAATAACCTTCACAAACCGTAACACTTACCTTAGTTCTAAACACAACAACCTTAAAAATAACCCTAACAAACCCACCTTTAAACCTAATCATAACCCCGACCCTAACACTAACATCTCTAACCCTAACGCTAAAAACCCGAACCCTAAACCTAACACCCCTAACCTTAACACTAACCTTAATACTAACAACTTTAACCCTAACACTAACAAAGCTAACCCTATCCCTAACCATAACCATAACAATCCTAAACCTAACCCTGAAAAGCCTAAGCCTAAACTTATCCCTAAACCTAACCTTAAACATACCACTAAGCCTAACACTAACCCTAACAACCTAACCTAAATCTAACACTAACCTTAATTCTAACACTAACTCAAACAACCTTTACCCTAACCCTAACCCTAATGCTAACCATAACAAGCTTAATCCTAACCCTAACAACCATAACCCTAAACCTATTCCTAACCCTAACTTTACCCATCACCATAACCCTAAACCTAACACTAAAGCTAACAACCCTAACCCTAACAACCGTAACCCTAACCCTAACAACCCAAACCCTAACCCTAACTCTAACCTTAACACTTACCCCAATGCTAACAACCCTAAGTCTAACCCTAAAAACCCTAACCCTAAAAAACCTAACCCTAAAAACCCTAACCCTAACAACCCTAACCCTAAGCATAAGCATAAGCCTAACCCCAAACCTAACAACAAATCTCTAACCCTAACAACCCTACTCCTAACAACCCTAACTCTAACACTAACAAACCTAATGCCATGCATTATGTTAATACTAACCCTAACAACCCTCACCCTCACCCTAACACTTACCCTAAATCTAACCCTAACAACCTTAACAATAACCCTAATAAACCCACCCCTAACCCTAATCAAAACCCCAAAATTAACCCTAAGTACTCTAACCCTAACAATAAAAAAACTAGCCCTAACCATAACAACCCTAACCCTAACCATAACAATCCTAACCTTAAGCCTAATCCTAACAAACCTAACGTTAACACTAACAACCCTAACCCTAACCATAACCATTACCATAACCCTAACCCTAACCCTAACAACCCTAACCCTAACACTAACCTGAATCCTAACAACTTTAACCCTAATGCTAACAATCCTAACCCTACCCCTACCCCTAACCATAACCGTAACCCTAACCTTAACAACCCTCACCCAAACCGTAACACTTACCCTAGCTCAAAACATAACAACTTTAACAATAACCCTAACAAACCCACCTCTAACCCTCACCATAACCCCCCACCCTAACCCTAAGAACTCTAACCCTAACACTAAAAACCCAAACCCTAAACCTAACAACCCTAACCATAACCATAACAACCCTAACCCTAACACTAACTCTAACCCTAACAACTTTAAACCTAACACTAACAATCCTAACCCTAACCCTATTCCTAACCATAACCGTAACCGTAACCCTAACTGTAACCCTAACCCTAACAACCCTAAAACTTACCCTAAAAAACCTAACCCTAAACCTAACCATAAACATAACAATAAGCCTAAACCTAACCCTAACTCTAACAAACCTAACCAAAAGCCTAACCCTAAGTCTAACCCTAACAACCCAAACGCTGACCTTTTCAAACCTAACCCAAACCCTAACCCTAATCTTAACCCTGACCTTAACCCTAACAACCCTAACACTAAACCTAAACTGAACCCTAACCCTAACCCAAACCCTCACCAAAACAACACTAAACATAATCCAAATTCTACCCCTAACCCTACCCCTAACCCTAACAATCCTACCCCTAACCCTAACAAACCTAACCCTAACCATAACCATAACTCTACCCTTAACCCTAATCTTAACCTGAGCCATAACGACCTTTACGCTAACACTAACAACCCTAACCCTAACCCAACAACTGTAACCCTAACCGAAACAACACTAACTCTAACCCTAACAATGTTAATCCTAACCCTAATGTTTACAACACTAAACCACCGACCCTAACCCTAACAACCCTAATGTAAACCCTAACCCTATTACTAACCCTATACCTAACAACCCTAACCCTAACCCTAACAACACTAACACTAACGCTAACCCTAAACCTAATAACCCTAACCCTAACATCCTTAAACCTAACAACTCAAATCCTAACTCTAACAACACTAGCCCTAACCCTAACCACCCTAAGCTTCAGCCAATCAACCCTCACTCTAAACCTAACCCTAATCTTTAGAATAACTATAAACCTAAACCTAACATTAATCTTAACCCTAACTGTAAACCTAACCAAAACACTTACCCTAACCTCTATCCTAAAACCCTAACCCTAACCCTAGGAACCCTCAACCTAACCCTAACAATCCTAATCCTAACCCAACCCTCAACCTAACAAGCCTAACGCTAAACCCAACAACTGAAACCCTAGCCTAACCCTAACCCTACCAACCCTAAACCTACCCTAACTTTAACACTAACCCAAACCCACACCTTAACCCTAACAACCCTAACCCTAACCCTAAAAACCCTAACACTAACCATATTCTAACCATAACCCTAACCATAACCCTAATACTAAACATAACAACCCTAAGCCTAACCCTAACCCTAATCTAACCCTAACTCTAACAACCCTACCCTTAACCCTAACAAGCCTTTTTCTACATAATCCTAAGCCTAATTCTAAACCTAATGCTAACCCTAACAACTCTAACCCTAACAACCCTAAACATAACCTTAAAAAACTAACCCTAACCATAATTCTAACCCTAACAACCCTAACCCTAACCCTAACAACCCTAACCCTAACAACACTAACCCTATCACTAACACTAACCATAACCCTAATCCTAAACCTAACTTTATCCCTAATCCTAATAACAATAACCCTAAGTCAATCCCTAACCTTAACCCTAACAACCCTAACCCTAACCCTACCAAGCCAACCCTAACCCTAACCCTAAAACTAAGTTAACTATAACCCTAACACTAACAATCCTAACCCTAACCCTACCCCAACCCTAATTCTAACCTTATCGCTAACCCTAAACCTAACAACTCAAACCCTAACCCGAACAACCATAACCCTAACTCTAACACTAACAACCCTAACCTTAACTCTAATGCTAACAACCCTAACTCAAACAACCCTAACAACCCTAACCTGACTCTAAACCTAACTACCCTAACTCTACCCTAAAAACTCTAACCCCACACCTAAGAACACTAATCCTAACACTAACAACCCTAACCCAACCCTATCCCTAAAAATAACCATAACTCTAACCCTAAACCTAAATACCCTAACCCTAATAACCCAAATCCTAAACCTATCCATAAACCTAACTGTAAACCTAACCCTAAACATAACCCTAACCAACAAACAAACCCTAACCCTAACAACCCTACCACTAACCCTAACACTTACTCTAACTCTAAAATTAACAACCTTAACAATAACCCTACAAACCTACACCTAACCCTAACAGTAACTATACCCCTAAGGCTAAGAACTCTAACCCTAACCCTAATCACATGAACCCTAACCCTAACAACCCTAACCCTAACCCTAACAACCCTAACCCTAACTCTAACAATACTTACCCTAAACTTATTGCTAAACCTAACCATATACCTAACCCTAAACCTAACCCTAACCTTAACTCTAACAACCCTACCCCTCACCCTCACCCTCACCCTAATCCTAAACCTAACCCTGACCACCCTAATTCTAACCCTATCCCTAAAGCTAACTGTAAACCTAATCCTAAACCTTACCCTAGCTCTAAGCCTTACAACCCTAACCCTAACCATATTCCATACCCTAACCATAAACCTAACCCTGACAACTCTTACCCTAACACTATCTACCATAAGCCTAAACCTAACCCTAACCTTAAAAATGACCATAACAAACCTAACCGTAACACTAACCCTAACCCTAACCCAAGCAAGCTTAACCTTAACCCTAACCCTAACCATAAACCTAAACTTAACCCTAACAACCCTAACCTTAACAATAAGAACCCTATCCATAGCCCTAACCGAAACTATGACAATATAATTAACCCTAACAACCCTAACACACACTAACACTAACCACCCTAACTCTACCCCTAACAACTCTAAACCTAAAACTAACCCTAACCTTTACACTAACAATCCTAATCCTAACCTTAATATCCTAACTCTAACCCAAACATCCTAAACACTAACCCTAACAAACCTACCCCTAATGCTAACTCTAACCCTAACCCTAACAACCCTAACCTTATTTCCAACAACCCTAACCTTAACCCTAACTCAAACTACCCTAACCTTAACCCTAACCCTAACAACCCTAACCTTAACAATAAGAACCCTATCCATAACCCTAACCCTAACTATAACCCTATCACTAACCCTAACAACCCTAACACTCACACTAACCTTAAGTACCCTAACCCTACCCCTAACAACTCTAAACCTGACCCTAACCCTAACTCTTACAATAACAATCCCAATCCTAAACTTAATACCCTAACTCTAACCCAAACATCCGATACACTAACCCGAACAAACCTACCCCTAACGCTAACACTAACCCTAACAACCCTAACCTTATCCTAACAACCCTAACCCTAAACCTAACCCTAACTCTAATACTAACCCTAATCCAAACATCCTTAAGCCTAACAGTAATAACCCTTATCTTAAGCCTAACCCTAACCCTAAGCCAAGCGCTTGCAACCCTAACCCTATCTCTAACAACCCGAACCCTAATGATAACAACCCTAACCCTAACCCTAACCCAAACCTAACCATAATCCTAGCCCTAACCCTAACCCTAAACCTAAATCTAACCCTAAGCCTAACATCCCTAATCCTAACCATGCTTATCCTAACCCTAACCCTAATTCTAACCCTATCCCTAACAACCCTAACTGTAACCCTAACAACCCAAACCCTATCCCTAACCACCCTAACACTAACCCTAACAACCATAAACCTAACCTTAATCCTAACCCTAACCCTTACCCTAAAACCCTAATCATAACCTTAATTTTACCCTATCTCTCACCCTAAAAACCTAAACACTCACCCTAATAAACCTACCCTTAAACCCAACCCTAACCCTAACAAGCGTAACCCTAACTCTTACAACCCTAACCTTAACAACACTAATGCTAACCCTAACAACCCTGCCTCTAAGCCTAATCATAAGCCTAGTCCTAAGCCTAACACAAACAACCCTAACCTTAACACTAACAACCCTTAACTTAAACTAAAACTAACCGTAACCCTAACAACCCTAACCCTAACTCTAACAAATCTAACCCTAACCCTATCCCTAAACATAACCATACCTATAACCCTAAACCTAACACTAACATCCCTAATCCTAAACCTAACAATCCTAACCCTAACCCTATTCCTAAATCTAACCGTAAGCCTAACCCTAAAGCTAACACTAACCTTAACCCTAACAACCCTAACGATACACCTGAACCTAACCCAAAACCTAACCCTAACAACCCTAACCATAAAACACTAACCCTAAATCCAACAACCATAATGTCAACCCTAACAACCTTAACCCTAAACCCTAACAACCGTAAACCTAAACCTTAACAACCGTAAACCTAACCCTAACCCTAAGCCTAACCCTAATCTTAATCTTAACCCTAACAACCCTAACCCTACCCTAAAAACTCTAACCCTAAGCCTAAGAACACTAACCCTAACACTAACAACCCTAACCCAACCCTATTCCTAAAAATAACCCTAACCCTAACCCTAAACCTAAATACCCTAACCCTAATAACCCAAATTCTAAACCTACTCATAAACCTAACTGTAAACCTAACCCTAAACATAACCCTAACCAACACACAAACCCTAACCCTAACAACCCTACCGCTAACCCTAACACTTACCCTAATTCTAAAACTAACAATCTTAACAATAACCCTACAAACTTACACCTAACCCTAACAGTAATTATACCTGTAAGGTTAAGAACTCTAACCCTAACCCTAACAACCTTAACCCTAACCAAAGCAACACTAACTCTAACACTAAGCTAATCCTAACTCTAATCCTAACAACCCTAACGCTAACACTAACAACCCTAACCCTAACCCCAACAACCTTAATCCTAATCTTATCCCTAAACCTAACAGTAAACCTAACACTAAGCCTATCCCTAACCTTAACCCTTACAATGCAAACCCTAAACCTAACCCTAACCCTAATCATAAAAATCCTAACCCTAAATCTTCCAAGCCTAACCGAAACCCTAACCCTAACCCTAATCCTAACCCTACTCTAACAACCATAAACCTAAATCTAACCTTAACCCTAACCCTAACCCTAACCCAAACAACCCTATCCATAACCCAAACCCTAACCCTAACAATCCTAATCATAACATTATCAACCCTAACCCTAAACCAAGCTACCCTAACCCTAACACTAATCCTAACCCTATACCTATCCCTAAAATTAACCCTAGTAACCCTAACCCTAATATTAAACCTAACCCTAATCCTAACCCTAAACCTAAAAATAACCATAACCCTAAACTTAACCCTAAAGACCTGAACCCTAACATCATGCTAACCCTAACACTAACAATCCAACCCTAAATCTAACACTAATCCTAACCCTAACGCATACTACCCTAAAAGTAACACTAACAACCGTAACCCTGACCCTAACCCTAACCCTAACAAAACTAACCCTAAACCAAACAACCCTAAACCTAAACCTAATCACAACCATAAACCCTACCATGACCCTAAACCTAACCTTAACTATAATCCTAACAGCCCTAACCCTAAAACTAACCCTAACCCTAACCATAACCCTTAACACTAACCCTTAGCCTGAAAACCCTATCCATAATCATAACAACCCTAACCTTAACCCTAAACCTAATGCTAACCCTAATCCTAACCCTAACAACCCTAACCCTAAATCTAAACCTAACCCAAACTCTAACCTAACCCTAAGCCTAACAGCCCTCACCATAACCCTATCCCTAACCCTAACCATAACACCCTAACCAATACACTAGCCCCAAGCATAACCCTAACATTAAACCTAACATTAACAAGCCTAAAACTAAACCCAAACCTAAGCCTAACACTATCCCTAATAGCACTAACCCTAACCCTAACAATCCTAACACAAACAACCCTAACCTTAACATTAACCCTAACACTAACCTAAACATAGCCCTAACCCTAACAACCCTAAACTATAGCCTAACAACCCTAATTCTAACCCTGACAACCCAAAACCTAACCCAAACCCTAAACCTAATAACCCAACCCAAACCCTAACAACCGTAACCCTAATCCTAAGACTTATCTTAACGAAACCATAACAACCCTAACCATAACCTAATAACATTAACCCTAACACAAACCCTAAGAATAACAACCCTAACCACAAAATCCTATCCCTAACCATAACCATAACCATAACCCTATGCTAATCCTAACAACCTTAAACCTAACCTTAACAACCCTGAACATAAATGTAACCCTAAACCTAACCCCAAACCTAACCCTTACAACTCTAACCCTAACCCTAACTATGCTAACCCTAACCCTGTGAGCCCTAATCTTAGCACTAACCATAACCCTAACCACCATAACCCTAAAACTAACCCTAACCCTAACCCTAACCCTAATAACCTTAACCCTAACCCTAACAACCCTAAACCTAACACTCACCTGAACTAACCTAACCATCAATCCTAACCCGAACAACCCTAACCCTAACCCTAACAACTCTAAACCTAACCCTAACCTTAACTCTACCCCTAACAACCCTAACCTTAACCATAAACCTAACACTAATACCCCTAATGCTAACCCTAAAACTAACCATAACCTTAGCAACCTTAATATTAACCATAACAATAAACCTAACCCTAACAACCCTAACCCTAAGCCTAACACTAAATCTAACCCTTAACATAAACCTAACAGCCCTTACACTAACCCTAAAACCCTGCCCTAACAACACTAGCCCTAACCCTAAACCCTAAACCTAACAACCCTCACAGTAACCCTAACAACCCTAACCCTAAAAACCATAACCCTAACCCTAACCCTAACAACTTTAACACTAACCCTATCAAACCTACCCCTATTCCTAACACTAACCATAACCCTAACACTACCAACCCTAACTGTAACACTAAGAACCCTAATCCTAACCCTAAGCTTAACCCTAACAACACTAACCCTAAACCTTACCATAAAATCACTAACCCTAACACTAACGCTACCAACCCTAAACCTAAACTCTAGCCTTACAAATCCCTAAACCAAACCCTTACGCTAACCCTAATCTTAAACAATTCTAAACCTAAGCGTAACCCTAACATCCCTAAACCTAACCTTAACCCTGACCCTAACCCTAAAATCACTAATCCTAACAACACTAAACCTAAACCCTATCCCTAACAAGACTAAACCAAACCCTGACTCTAACCCTTATGTTAACAACTCTAAACCTAACCCTTACCCTAACATCCCTAAACCTAACCCTAAGGCTAATCCTAACACTCACAACCCTAACACTATCACTATAAAACCATAAAACACTATCAACATAAAACCCTAACCCTAAGCCTAACCCTAACCATAATCATAACCCTAAGCCAAACAACCCTAACCCTAATAACCCTAACCCTATCCCTAAGTCTAACCCTAACCATAATGCTTAACCTAACTCTAACCCTAATAACACTAACCTTAATGCTAACATTAACACTAACCTTATCAAACCAAACACTAACCCTAACCTTAACCCTAACCATAACAATCTCAACCCTACCCCTAACCCAAACCCTAATGCTAAAAACCCAAACCCTAACCCTAACAAACTTAATCATACCCCTAACACTAAACCTAACCCTAACACTAAACCTTACAATCCTAAACCTAACCCTAACAACACTACACCTAACAACCCTAACCCTAACCTTAAAACTAAACATAACCCTAACCCTAACCATAGGAACCGTAACCCTGACAACCCTAACACTAACCAAAATGTTAACCCTAAGATCCCTAAGCCTAACCCTAACACTAAACCTAACCTTAAGACTAAAAACACCAACCCTAACCCTAAGAAACTTAAACATAATCCTAACAACCACAACATTAACCTTAAGAACCCTAATCCTAGTCCAAACATCCTTAACCGTAACCCTAATCCTACACCTAACCCTAAACATAACAACCCTAACCCTAACCCTAACAACCCTAACCACAATCCTAACCCTAACCCTAAAACTAACACTAACAACCCAAACCTTAACTGTACCAACCCTAATCCTAACCCCAATCCTAAACCTAACAACACTAAACCTAAAACTAACCCTAATCCTAATACTAACAACCGTTAAACTAACCCTTACAACTGTAATCCTAACCCTAACCATAAACTTAAACCTAACCCGAACACTAACTCTAACCGTAACAACCCTCACCCAACTGTTCCAACCATAAACCTAACCCTCAACCTAACCCTAACAACCCTAACCCTAAACCTAACCATAACCCTAATACTAACATACTTAACACTAACCCTAACAACTGTAACCCTAAACCTAACCATAACAACCCTATCCTTAACCCTAACTCTAAAAAGCTTAACACTAACCATCACAAACCTACCCCTATCCTTAACCATAACCATAACCCTAAGAAAACTAACCCAAACCCTAGCAAAACCAAGCCTAACCCTAACAGCCCTAACCCTAACAAACCTAACTCTAACACAAACAACCCTAAAAGTAACCCTAACCCTAACTCTAGGAACCCTAAACCTACCTGAAACCCTAACAAAAATAACCCTAAGAACCCTAGTTGAAACCCTAACACTAACCACCCGAACCTTAACCCTAAACATAACCCTAACCCTAACAAACCTAAACCTAACCCTAACTGCCGTTACCCTAACTCTAATCCTAACCTTAACCCTAACAACCCTAACCAAGGCCTAACCTTATCCCTAATGGTAACACTAACCGTAACAAACCTAACCCTAACTATAAGCCTAACCCTAACCATAACCCAAACCCTAATCCTAAGAATCCTAATCCTAACACTCACCCTAAACCTAATACTAACAATCTTTACACTAACCCTAACCCTAACAACCTTTACACTAACCCTAACAAACCTATCCCTAAGCCTAAGCCTAACCCTAACTCTAGCAACACTAACCGTAACTCTAACAACCCTAACCCTAACAACCCTAAACCTAATCCTAACAACGCTAACACTAACCCTAAGCCTAATCTTAACCCTAACCCTAAGAAACCTAACCCTAACAATAAAAATCCTAACCCTTACCCTAACCCAAACCATAACAACCTAACCCTAACTGTTAAATCCTAAGCCGAATCCTATCACAAAATAGCCACAACCATAACCCTAACCCTAAGCCTAAGCCTAACAACCTTAATCTTATCCATAACAACACAAAACCTGACCATATCCATAAACCTAACTGTAAACCTAACCATAAACTTAATCATAACCCTAACCCTAACAGCCCTAACCCTAAACCTAATGCTAACCCTCACCCTAAACCTAACAACAATAATCCTAACCCTACCAATCCTAACTCAAACCCTAACCCTAACTCTAACCCGAAACCTAACAACCTTAACCCTATTCCTATGCCTAATCCTAATCCTAACCCAAACAACCTAAACCCTACCCTAAAACTTACACTAACAAGCCTAACCATAACATTAACCCCACCCTAAACCTAACTCTAACGCTAACCCAACTCTAATAGCACTAACCCTAACCCTAACTGTAACAACCATAACCCTAATGCTAACAACCCAAACCCTAACCCTAAACCTAACAACCATAACCCTAACCATAACAAGACTAACTCTAACCCTAATAACCCTAACAATACTAACCTTAAAGCTAAGCGTAAACCAAACCCTAATCCTAAGAAACCTAACCAAAACCCAAACAACCCTAAGCCTAAAACCAACCCTAACCCTAACCATAATCCTAAACCTAACACTAACAACCCAACCCTAACCCTAACAACTCTAACCCTAAGCATAACAACCATAACCCTAACTCTATTCCTAACCATAATCATAAACCTAACCCTAACCCCCAAAACCCTAACCGTAACAACCCTAAGCCTAACCTTAACCCTTACACTAGCCCTAACCCTAACCCTGACTCTAACCCTAAGGCTAACAACCCTAAAACTAAGGTTAACAACCCTAACCCTAACTCTAACAACCCTTACCCTAACCCTAACTTTAATAACACTAACCCTAAGCCATCCAACCCTAACCCAAGACCTAACCCTAATCCTAAGTAACCCTAAAACTAATGCTAACCCTAACCCTAACCCCAACAAGCCTAGCCCTAACACTAACACTAACAACACTAAACTTTAAGCTAACAACCCTAACACTAACACTTCCAAACTGAACCCAAGCCCAAACACTAACTCTAATCCTAACTCTTATAACCCTAACCCTAAACCTAACCTTAAACCTATCCCTAAGCCTAAACCAAACAATCCTAACCCTAACAGAAAGTCTAACCCTAAGCCTAACCCTAAACCTAACAACACTAAACCTAACAGGAACCGGAATCCTGACGTTAATCCTAATCCTAAATTTAACAACCCTATCCCTAACCCTTTCAATCCTAACCCAAGCCGTAACCCTTATCCTAACTCTAACAAAAATAACCTTAACCCTAAACCTAAACCTAATGCTAAAAAACCTAACCCTAACCCTAATAACCCTAACCCTAAATTAACAACCCTAAACCTAATCCTAATCCTAAAACTAAACCTAACCCTAAACCTGACCCTAAACATAACCCTAACAACCCTAATCCTGAATCTAACCCGAACCATAACCCTAACCCTAAAATTAAACCTAACAACCTTAATCCTAACCATAACAAACCTAACCTTGACCATAACCCTAACACTAAACCTAACCCTAAAATCCCTAACCCTAACATTAACAACCCTTACCCTAAACCTAACTGAAACTCTAACCCTAACCCTAACAACCCTAACAATATCAAACCTAACCCCAACCCTAATCCTAACCCTAACCTTAATCCTAGGCCTAATAACCCCAACACTAACCTTAACCCTAACCCTAACAACCCTAACCCTAAGCCTAAGCATAAGCTTACCCCTACCCCTACCCTTACCCCTAACAAAAAATCTCTAAATCTAACAACCCTAACTCTAGCAACCCTAATCCTAACCATAACGCTAAACCTAACCCTGAAAACCCTAACCCTAACACTAACTCTAAAACTAACCCTTATACTAAGCCTAACAACCCTAAGCCTAACCCTAACAAACCAAATCCTAATTCAATCCATAAACCTAACCATAAACCTAACCCTAACACTAACCATAACACAAACCCTACCCTAACCATAACAACCCTAGCACTAACCCTACCAACCCGAACCTGAACCATAACCATAACCATAAATACCCAAACCCTAAACCTAACCACAACCCTAACACTAAAGCCCTAACCCTTACCCTTACACTAACAACCCTAATGCTAATCCTAACTCTAACCCTAAAAACCCTAAGCCAAACACACCCCTAACAACCCTAACCCTAAACACTAACCCTAACATCCCTAACTGTAACCCTAACCCTAAAAACCTTAAGCCAAACAGACCCCTAACAACCTTAACCCTAAACCCTAACCCTATCATCCCTAACTGTAACCCTAATCCTAACCTTAACAATCCGAACACATATCATAACCCTATCCCTAACAACCCTAATCCTAAGCCTAAGCCTAAGCCTACCCCTAACCCTAACAACAAATCTCTAACCCTAGGATCCCTAACCCTAACCCTAACACTAGCCCTAAGCCTAAAAACCCTAACTCTAAACTTAACAAACCTAAACCTTACCACAATGCTAACCCTAACCCTAACAATGCTAATCTAACCCTAACCCTTACCTTAACCCTAATCCTAAGCCTAACCCTGACACTAAGGTTAACAACCCAAACCCTAAGGTTAATAACCCTAACCCTAAACCTAACAACCCCTAACCCTAACGTTTCCAAACGTAACCCAAGCCCTAACATTAACCCTTAACCTAAGTCTAACAACCCTAACCCCAACTCTAACAACACTAACCCTAACCCTAACCTTAGCCCTAACTGTAACCCTAACTTTAACAACCATAACCCTAAGCCTTCTAATCCTAACCCAAGACCTAACCCTAACCCTAACTAACCCTAAAACTAAGGATAACCCTAACCCTAACCCTAACAATCCTAGCCCTAACACTAATGCTAACAACTCTAAAGCTAAAGCTAACATCCCTAACCCTAACCCTTCCAAACCTAATCTAAGCCCTAACACCAACCCTAATCCTATCCCTAACTCCCTAACCCTAAACTTAACCTTAACCCTAACCCTAACCCAAACCTAAGCCTAACCCTAACCCTTAAGTTAACATGCCTAACTCTAACCATAACATACCCTAACACTAACTCTAACAACCCTAACCCTAAGCCTTCCAACCCTAACCCAAGATCTAACCCTAACCCTAACTAACCCTAAAACTAATGCTAACCCTAACTCTAACCCAAACAAGCTTAGACCTAACATTAATGCTAATAACTCTAAAGCTAAAGTTAATAACCCTAACCCTTACCCTTCCAAACCTAACCCAAGCCCTAACACTAGCCATAAGCCTATCTGTAACTACCCTAACCCTAAACCTAACCTTAACCCTAACCCATACCCAAACAACCCTAACCTTAACCCAAACCCTAAGACTAACCCTAACCCTAAACATAACAAGTCTAACTCTAACCATACCGCGAATCCTAACTCTAACCCTAGGCCAAACCCTAACCCTAACACTAACAACCCTAACACTAAGCCTATCAACCCTAACCCTAACCCTTCCAAACTTAACCCTAACCCTAACCCTAACAACCCTAACTCTAACCCTAACAACCCTGGACCTAACACTAACCCTAACTTACCCCAAAATCTAACAAACCTAATCCTAACCCTAACCCTAAACATAACCCTAAGCCTAAGAAAACTAACCCTAAACCTAACTACCGTAGCCCTAACCTTAGTCCCCACCGTAACCTGAACAAACCTAATTCTAACCCAAAGAACCTGAAGCTTAACCCTAACACTCCTAATCCAAACACTAATCCTAACAACCATAACCTTAACAATCCTAACCCTAACATTAAATCTAAGCCTAATAACCCTATTCCTAACCCTATCCTTAACCATAATCTTAACCTAATGCTAACCCTAAACTTGACCCTAACAACCATGACCCTAACCCTACAACCCTAACCGTAACCCTAATAAAAGCAACTCTAAACTTAACAATAACCCTAGCAATAACCCATCCAAATCTAACCCAAGCCATAACCTTAACTCTAACCCTTACAGCACTAATCCTAAAATTAATGCTAACCCTAACCCTAACCCAAACAACTTTAACCCTAAAACTAACGTTAAGAAGCCTAACCCTATAGCCGAAAACCCTAACCCTTCCAAACCTAACCCAAGCCCTAAAATTAACCCTAAATCTCACCCTAACAACCCTAAACCTAAGCCTAACCTTAATCCTAACCCTTACCTGGACCCAAACAACCCTAACCCTAACCCAAATCCTAACACTAACTCTAACAACCCTAACACTAAATCTATCAAGCCTAAACTTAACCCTAGCCATAACCTTAAATTTTACAACCCTAACGTTGACGTTTCCAACCCTAACAAAATCCCTAACCCTAAGCATAACCCTAGAAACACTAACCCTAAGCTAACCCTAACCCTAATTCAAACAACCCTAACACTAACCATAACCCTAACTCTAACATACCTAACCCCAACCCTAACAACCCTAACCCTAAACCTAACAAACCTAACCCTAAACCAAACCCTAAACCTAACAGTAAACTTATCCCTAAACCTAAACCTGACCCTAAACATAACCCTAACAACCCTAATCCTAAAACTAACTCTACCCCAAACCATAATGCTAATCCTAAACCTAAGCCTAACAGCCATAATCCTAACGATAACAACCCTAAACTTAAGCCTAACCCTAACATTAACCCTAACCCTAACAACCCTAACCCTAACACTTACCACTCTTATCCTAATCCTAACCCTAACCCAAACTCTAACCCTAACCCTAACCCTAACATTCCTAACAATAACCGTAGCATACACAACACTAACCCTAATCCTAACCCTAACTGTAACAACACTAACCTAACCCTATCCCTAACCCTAACTATAGCAACACTAACACTAACCCTAACCCTAACAACACTAACCCTAATGCTAACAATACTAACCTTATCCCTAAAAACACTAACCCTAACAACCCTAACATTAATGCTAAGAACCCTAACCCAAACAACCCTAAACCTAACCCTAACATTAATACTAAGCCTAAACATAAACCTAACCCTAATAACCCTAACTCTAACCCTCATAATGCTAAACCTAAACATAATCCTAACCCTAAAACCCTAACCCAAACCCTAAGAATCCAACCCTAAACCTAACCCTAAACCTAATCCTAACCCTAACCCTAACCCTAACAACCCTAACCCTGACCCTAACAATCCTAACCCTAACCCTATCCTTAACCATAACCATAAAAGTAAACCTAATCCAAACCCTAACCATAACAACACTAACCCTAACAACTCTTACTTTAACCATATCCTAAACCTAACTGTAAACCTAACCCTAACCCTAAAAACACTAACTCTAACCCTAACCCCAACCCTAACTGTAAACCTAACTGCAAACCTAACCCAATCAACCCTAACCCTAACCCTAACAAGTCAAACCCTAACCCTAAACTTGCCAATAACTAACCTTAAAACTAACTCTAACAACCCTAAACTAAACACTAACCATAACACCACTAACCTTAAACCCTAACCCCAACAAACCTAACCCTAACCCTAACAACTCTAAACCTAAGCTTAACTCTAACATCTCTAACCCTAACCCTAACACTAACCCTAACACTAACACTAACCCTAACACTAACACTAACCCTATCAGCACTAACCCTAAGCTATACCCTAAACCTAATCCTACCCCTAACACTAATACTAATCACCCTAGGACAAACCCTAACAACCCTGACCCTAATCCTAACCTTAACCAACCTAATCCTAACACTAACACTGGCCCCAATCTAACATTAACAATTGTAAAACTAACCGTAACAAACTTACATCTAACCCTTACCTGAACACTAAACCTAATCCTAACAAGCCTAACACAAACCCTAACAAACTTAACCCTAACCCTAACAACCCTAAACCTAACTCTAACAACCCTAACTATAACCCTAATCATAACCCTAACCCTAACCTTAACCATAACCCTAACACTAAGCCTAACTTTTATAACCCTAACCATAACCCTAACAACCATGATCCTAAACTTAACCCTAACCTGACCTAAACTTAACCATAACACTAATGCTCACCCAATGCCTAACAACACTAATCCAGACCATAACAATTCTAACCTTAATCCTAACTCTAACCCTAAACCTAACACTAACTCTAACCCTAATCCTAACAACCTTAACCCTAACACTAACAACCCTTACACTCACACTAACCCAATCCCAAACTCTAACCCTAACTCTAACATCCCTAACCCTAATGGTAACAAACCTCACCTTAACCCTAATCCTAAACCTAAACCTAACCCTATACCTAACCCTAACTATAACAACCCTAACCCTGAGCCTAACACTAGCCCTAACCCTAACCCTAACAACCCTAACCCTAACTCTAACAACCCTAACTTTAATCCTCACAATCCTAAACCTAGCCCTAAAACCCCTAACCCTAACCCTAACCCTAACCCTAATCCTAACACTAAACCTAAACCTAACCCTAAACATAATCCTAACGCTAATCCTGAACCTAACCTTAACCCAAACCATTACCCTAACCCTAACCCTAAGCCTACCAACCATAATCCTAACCATAACAACCCTAATCTTAACCCTAACCTTAGCCCTAACAACCCTAACCTTAACCCTAACAACCCTTACCCTAACCCTAACCCTAATCCTAACCCAAACCCTAACCCTAACCCTCACCTTAACAAACCTAAATCTAATCCTAATCCTAACCCTAACCCTAACCCTATCCCTATCCCTAACACTAACTAAAACAACCATAAACCTAACCCTAACACTAGCCCTAACCCTAACCCTAACAACACTAACCCTAATGCTAACACTAACCTTAAACCTTATAACCCTAATCCTAAACCTAAAAACCCTATCCCTAAACCTAACCCTAATCCAAACCCTAACGCTATCCCTAAACCTAAACATAACAATAACCTTAACAACCCTAACCCTAACACTTACCTTAACCCTAACAACCCTAATCCTAACCATAACAAACCTAACCTTAACCCTACCCCAAACTCTCACCCTAACACTAACCCTAACAATCCTAACCCTAACTATAACAAACCTAAATCTAACCCTAATCCTAATCCTAAACCTAACCCTAACCCTAACCCTATCCCTAATCCTAACTATAACAACCCTAATGGTAACCATAACACTAGCCGTAACCCTAATATTAACAATCCAAACCCAAACAACCCTAACCTTAACCCTAACCCTAACCCTAAATTTAACCTTAACCCTAATAACCCTAAACCTAAAGCTAAGAACCCTAACCCTAAAGCTCACAATCCTAAACCTAACCCTAACCCTAAAAGCCTAACTAAAACCCTAACAACACTAACCATAACCCTAACCCAAACCCTAAGGCTAACCCTAAACCTAACAACCCTAACCCTAACAACTGTAAACCTAAACCTATCCCTAACCATAAACGTAAGTCTAAACCTAACACTAAATTTAACACTAACACTAACAACTGTAACCCTAACGCAAACAACTCTACTGCTAACCCTACCCCTAAACCTCATGGTAAACCTAACCCTAACCCTAACCCTAACTCTAAAAACCCTAACCCTAACTATACCAACCCTAACTCTAACCCTTACTCTTACCCTAACCCTAACAAACCTATCCAAAAACCGAACCCTAACCCTAACCCTTACCCTAACAAACCTATCCAAAAACTGAACCCTAACCCTAACCCTTACCCTAACAACCCTAACCCTAACTCTAACCCTAACTTTTACCCTAACCCTAACTCTAACAACCCTAACCCTACCCATAACAATCCTAAACCTAACCCTAATCCTAACCCTCACCGTAACCCTAAACCGAGCAACCCAAACCCGAAGTCTGACCCTAACAACCCTAAACCTAACAACCCTAACCCTAACCCTAAGTCTAAGCCCAAACCTAACAACCCTAACCCTAAACCTAAACATAACTCTAAGCCTAAGAAAACTAACCCTAAACATAACTACTGTAACACTAACCCTAATCCTAACCGTAACCTTAACAACCCTAATCCTGACCCAAACAAACCTAACTATGATGGGTTGGTTTGTTATGCCAACATGGCCACAGAAGATTGATGGCTCTGTTGTGACGGCACAGCCAATGAACACACAGGATGAATTGAAGGGCAGAGATAGGAAGGGCTCAACAAGTCCTGTCCTCTCTTGCATCTGGATCTTCGGACCAGACAGCTGCCTTGTTGGTCCTGTGCCTCGACTTCCAAACAACACTATCTGTGGGACACCTAATTGTGGACTGTGTAGCTGTAAGTTGAGGTTCCTTCAAGCCCTACTTTGCCATGCTCCTGGGATATACATGTCTTGAGCTGGGGACTGTTGGACTCTGTCATCTGGCTGACTGTTGGGGACCTGCTCTGTTGTTTACTGCCTGTGACCAGATACCCTGAATTGCTCTACAGAGGACTACTCAGCAGTGCTCAAGACTTGAAGGACTGCCATTCTTCTAGCTGTCTCATGCAAGTGAGTTACACTGAGTAATCTATACTGCTTTATAGATAATTAACTGTTTCTTTCTTATCTTTTATACCTTTCTCTCTATATAAATATATAAAAAGAATCATTGGTGTTCTGATTTTATTTCTCTAAGAGAAACCTGTCTGACACACTAACCATAATCTTAACACTCCTTACCACAACACTAACACTAACCCTAACCTTAACAACCCTTACCCTAACCTTAACGATCCAAACGCTAACATTAACCCTAAGCCTAACAACCCTAACCCTAACCTTAACCATAACCATAACCTAAAGCTAACCCTAAACCTGACCCTAACAACCCTAAAGCTAACCCTAAAACACTAACCCTAACCCTAATACTAACAAATGTAAACTTAATGCTAACCCTAACCCCACCCCAAACAACCCTAAACCAAACTCTAACCCTAACCCTAACCCTAACCCTAACAGCACTAGCCCCAAAATTAATGCTAACCCTAACCCAAACAACCCTAACCATAAAACTAACGCTAAGAACCCTAACCATAAAGCTACAACCCTAACCCTAATAAACTTTACCCTAATTCTAACAACCCGAACCCTAAAACGAACCCTAACCCAAACCTTTACTGTAACAACCATAATACTAACAACCCTAACCCTAAAACTAACCCTAATTCTAAACCTAAACTTAAGCCTACCCCTAAATTTAACCCTAACCCTAACCACAATAACCTTAAACCTAACCTTAACCCTAACTGTAACCCTAATTCTAACAATCTTAAACCTAACTAAAACAACCCTAACCCTAACAATAACAATAACAAGCCTAACCCTAAAACTAACCCTAAGCCTAAAATTCCTAACCTTAATCCTAACAATCCTAACAAACCTAACCTTAAACCTAACAACCCTCACACTAACACTAACAACCCTAAACATAACCCTAACCCTACACCTAAACCTAACCCTAACTACCCTAACCCTAGCCCTAACAAACCTAACACTAACCCTATCGCTAAACTTAACCCTAACCTTAACTTTAACAACCCTAACACTAACCCTTACAATCCTAAACCTAACCCTAACACTCACACTAACCCTAACCCTAAAAATCCTAACACTAACTCTAATCCTAACACTAACAACACTAGCCTTAAACCGAACTTTAACCCTAATCCTAACCCTGACCCAAACAACCCTAACCCTAACCCAAACCCTAACCCTATCCCTAACTTTAACCCTAACCTTAACCCTAACTTCTACAACCCTAAACTTAACCCTTCCAACACTAACATAGTCCAAACCCTAACCCTAACCATAACAACACTAATCCTAAAACTAAACCTAACCCTAACCCTAATCCAAACAACCCTCACACTAACTCTAACAAACCTAATCCTAACCTTAAAACCCTAACCCTAAGCCTCACAAGCCTAAACTTAAACCTAACCCTAATCCTAACAGCAAACATGACCCTAACCCTAAACCTGACTCTAAACATATCACTAACAATCCTAATCCTAAAACTAAACATAATCTGAATGATAACGCTAAGACTAAACCTAAGCCTTACAACCCTAATCCTAACCATAACAGCCCTAAACTTAACCCTATCCCTAACACTAACCCTAACAAGCCTAACCCTAACCCTAACAAGCCTAACCCTAACACAAACAACCTTTACTAACCCTAACCCAAACTCTAACTCTAACCCTAACACTAACATCCCTATCCCTAATAGTAACAAAATTAAGCTTAATCCAAATTCTAACCCTAACTATAACAACCTTAACCCTAACCATAACACTATCGCAAACCACAACCCTAACAACACAAACCCTAATGCTAACAACACTAATCTTGTCCCAAACAACCCTAACCCTAACCCTCACATCCCTAACCCTAGCCCTAACCACACTAATCCTAATCCTAACAACCCTAACCCAAACAACCATAAACCTAACCCTAACATTAATGCTAACCCTAAACCTAAACCTAACCCTAACAACCCTAACCTTAACAACTCTAACCCTAACCCTAATAAGACTAACTCTAACCCTCACAATCCTAAACCTAACCCTAACCCTGAAGACCCTAACCTAAACCCTAACTAACCTAACCCTAAACCTAACCCTAACCCTAATCCTAACACTAACTCTAACAACCCTAACCCTATCGCTATCCCTAACCATAACAGTAAACCTAACCCTAAACCTAACCTTAACAACCCTAACCATAACAACTATAACTCTAACCTAACCCTAAACCTAACCGTAACCTAACCCAACCTAACCCTAACCATAAAAACACTAACTCTAACCCTAACCTTAACCCTAATGCTAAACCTAAAACCCTAACGCTAACCCTATCCTTAACCATAACCATAACCATACCCCAAAGCTAACCCTAAACCTGACCCTAACAACCCTAACCCTAACCCTAAATACCCTAATCCTAACAATAACCTTATCTCTAACAATTCTAAACCTAACCCTCACCCTAAGAACCTTAGCACTAACCCTAACCCAACCCTAACACTAACAACCCTAAACCTAAGACTTACCCTAACCCTAACAACCCTAACACTAACCATAAAACCCTATTCCTAACCCTAACCCTAACCCTAATAACCCTAGCCCTAAACCAACCCTAACAACCTTAACACTAACTCTAACAAACCTACCCCTACCCCTAACCCTAACCTTAGCCCTAACACCCTTAACTGTAGCTCTAAGAACACTAAGCCTAATTGTAACAACCCTAGCCCTAACCATAACAACCCAAACCCTAACCCTAACAATCGCAACCCTAACTCAAACAATAACACTAACGATAACAAAGCTAACCCTAACCCTTACGGTAACAACCATAACACTAACCCTAACAGACCTAACACTAACCCTGTCCCTAACACTAACCCTAACCCTATCTTTAACTTTTAAGAACCCTAACACTAACCCTTAGAATCCTAAACCTAACCCTAACCCTCACACTAACCCTAACCTTAAAAATCATAACACTAAACCTAACCCCAATGCTAACCGTAACGGTAACAACCCTAACACTAACCCTAACAAGGTTTACCCTAATTCTAACAACCCTAGCCCTAAACCTAATCTTAACCCTAACCTTAACCCTAACAACTGTAACCCTAACAATACTAAAACTGACCCTAACAACCCTAACCCCATAACTAGTCGTAATTCTCACCCTAAACTTAACCCTAACTCTAACCATCGTAACCCTAACCCTAACCCTAACTCTCACAACTCTAACCATAACCCTAACCCTATCCCTTACACTAACATCCCTAAACCTACCCAAACCTAACCCTAACAACCCTAACCCTAAGCCAAACCCTAACCCTAAACATAACCCTAACATTCCTAACCCTCACCCTAACAACCCTAACCCTAATTCTACCCTAACCTAACCCTAACAACACTAATGCTAACACTAACCATTTCCCTTACAACACTAATGCTAACCTCAACCCTAACCCTAACAACCCTAACCCTCACCCTAACAACCCTAAGCCTAACCCTACCCTAACCTAAACCTAACAACCCTAACCCTAATGCTAACACTAACCATAACCCTAACAGCTAACCTTAACCCTAAGCCTTACTTAAACCACCCTAACCCTAACCCTAACACTTCCAACCCGAACCTTAACAACCCTAACCCTAAACATAACATCCCTAACCATAACAACCCTAACAATAACCTAACCCTAACAATAACTTTACCCTAACCCTAAACCTAACAAGCCTAACCCTAACCCTAACAACCCTAACAACCATAACCATAACCCTAAAACTAACAACCATAACACTGAACCTAACAACGCTAAACCTAACCATAATACTAACCGTAACCCTAATTTTAACACTAAAAACCCTAACCCTAACCCTAACAACCCTAGCAATAATCCTAACCATAACACTAACCCAAAACCTAACCCTAATGCTAACTCTAAACTTAAAAACCCTAACGTTAGCCCTAGCAACCCTAACACTAACAACATTAACCCTAACCCTAACCCTAATGTTAACACTAAGCCTAATCCTAAAAACACTTACCTTAACCCTAAAAACCCTACCCCTAACTCTTACCCTAACCCTAACCTTATCCCTAACTCTATGTGTCATGCAGGGTTCTCTTAGAGAAATAAAATTCAGGACACTAGCAATTCTTTTTCTATATTTATATATTGAGAAAGGTATATAAGATAAGAAAGAAAAAGTGAACTATAAAGCAATACAAATTGCTTGGTGTAACTCAATTGTGTGAGGCAACTAGAAGACTGGCAGTCCTTTAAATCTTGAGGGTCGCTGAGTAGTCCCCTGTAGAGCAATCCAGGCTATCTGGTTACAGGCAGAAAACGGCAGAGCAGGTCGCCAACAGTCAGCCAGATGACAAAGTCCAACAGTCCCCAGCTCAAGAGATGTATATCCTAAGAGCGTGGTGAAGTAGGGCTTGAAGGATCCTCAACTCACAGCAACACAGTCCACGAGTAGGTGTCCCACGGGTAGTGTTGCTTGGAGGTTGAGGCACAGGATGAACAAGGCAGCTATCTGGTCCAAAGATCCGAAAGCAAGAGAGAGGGCGGGACTTGCCGAGCCCTTCCTATCTCTGCTCTTCAATTCATCCCGCGTGTTCATTGGCCATGCCATCACAACAGGCCCACAAATCTTCTGTGGCCATGTTGACATAACAAACCTACCCATCCCACTCTAACAACCCTAACTCTGACACTAACCACCCAAACCCTAATCCTAACCCTAATGCTAATCCTAAACTTAACCCTAACCCTAATCCTAACCTTAACAATCCTACCCTAACCTTAACAATTCTAACCCTAACACTAAACCTAACCATAACCATAACAACCCGAAACCTACCCCTAACAACCCTACCCTATCCCAATCCCTAATCCTAACAAGCCTAACCTTAACCCTAACAAACCTAACCCTAAGGCTAACCCTAACCTTAAGCCTAACCCTAATCTTAACCCTAATTTTAAAAACCCTAACACAAACCCTAACCATAACCATAACAACCCTAACACTAACACTAACCCTAGCCATAACCCTAACCTTAACCGTGAGGCTAACACTAACACTAACCCAAACTCCAACCCTCAAAACCCTCACATTAACACTAAGAATGCTTACCCTATCCCTAATCTTAACACTAAACCTAACCCTAACCCCAACACCCTAATCCTAACAACCTTAACCCTAAACCTAACCCTAAACCTAACCCAAACCCTTAACCTAAAAACCCTAACCCTAACAACACTAACCTTAACCTTAACAACACTAACCCTAACCCTAACAACCATAAATGCAACACTAACAATGCTAACACTAACTGTAACCCTAACCCTAACAACCCATACCCTAACCCAAAAAACCCTAAACCTAAGCCTACCTATCCCTAACCCTAACCCTAACAAGTCTAATCGCAAACCTAACAAACCTAACGTTAGCACTAACCCTAAGCCTAACTCTAACCCTAACCCTTATATTAAAAACCCCAACACTAACCCTAACCCTAACAAGCCTAACCCTAACACTAATTCTAGTCATAACACTAACACTAAACCTAAGGCTAACCCTAACCCTAACCCTAAGAACCCTTACTCCATCCCTAACCATAACCATAAACCTAACCCTAAACCTAGTTGTAACAAACCTAACCCTAACCCTAACAACCCTAAACACAACAGCCCTAAACCTAACCCTAACCCCAACCCAAACCGTAACTCTAAAAACCATAACCGTAGCCCTGACAACCATAACCATAACCATAACCAAACCCAAACCCTTAACCTAAAAGTCCTAACCCTAACAATCCTAACCCTAACAACCCTAAACCTAAACCTAACCACCTTAATCCTAACCCTTACCCTAACCCTAACCCTAAGCCTATCCCTAACCAAAACAACAGTAAGTCTAACACTAACCCAAACCCAAACCCTAAACCTAACAACCCTAAACCTAACCCTAACCCAACCCTAATCCTAACCCTAATCCTAACACTATGAATGCTAACACCAACACTAACCCTAACCTTAATCCTAACAACTCTAACCCTAACCCTAAGAACACTAATCCTAACCCTAACCTTAACCATAAAAACCCTACCCCTACCACAACAACCCTTACCCTATTCATTTCCCTAACCTTAATCCTAACAACCCTACCCTAAACCTAACAGCCCTAAGACTAACAACCCTAACTCTAGCCTTAACAACCCTAACCATAACCATAATGGTAACCCTAACCCTAACAACCTTAACCATAACCCTAACAACCCTAAACCTAAACCTAACCCTAAATGTAACCCTACTCTAACCCTAACCCTAACAGCCCTAACTCAAACCCTAACAACATTAACCATAACCCTAAGCCTAACCCTAACACTAACCCTAACTCTAGCAACCCTAACACTAACCCTAACAACCTGAAACCTACACCGAACAATCCTAAGCCTAACCCTAATGCTAATTCTAACCCTAACAACCCTAATCCTAACTCAAACCCTAACTCAAATCCTAACCCTAACCCTATGCCTAAACGTAACAACCCTAAGCCTAATCCTAACAACCCTAATGCTAACAAGCCTTACCCTAACCCTAACTCTAACCCTAACAACCCTAACACTAACACCAACCCTAAACTTAACCCTAACAACTTTCTCCCTAACCCTAACAATGCTAACCCTAACCCTATTCCTAAACCCTAACCCTATCCTCAACAACCCTTGCACTATCCCTAACCCTAACCCTAACCCTAACAATCCTAAACCTAAGAATCTTAACCCTAACCATAACAATGCTAGCCCTAACCGTAACAACGCTAACCCTAATGCTAAACCTAACCCTAACCCTAACCCTAAGTCTAATCCTAACAACCCTAACACTAATCCTAACAACCCTAACCCTAACAACCCAACCTAACCCTAACAACTCTAAAACTAACCCTAAGCCTAATAATAATAACCCTAACCCTAACCTAAAAATAGCCCTAACCCTCACAGCCCCAGCCCTAACCCTAAAAACCCTAAGCTGAACCCCAAACTTAACCTTAACCTTAACTGAAAAGCTAACCCTAACAACCTTAACCCCAACCCTAACAACCCTAAAACCCTAACTCTATCTCTAACCCTAAAAACCCTAACACTACCCTAAAAACCTTAACCCTAACACAATACTAAACCTACCCCTAACTGTAACCCTAATTCTAGCACCCTAAGCCTATCCCTAACAATAAACCTAACAACACAAATGTGAACCCTAACAACCCTAACACTAACAACCTTACACCTAACCCTAGCAACCCTACCTAACATTAACAAGTCCAACCCTAACCCTACGCCTAATTATAACAACCCTAACCATAAACCTAAAAATATCCCTAACCCTCACAGCCCTTACCCTAACCTTAATAATTTTAACCCTAAATCTAGCCCTAACACTAACTGAAAACTTAACCCTAACAACTTTAACCCTAACCCTAACATCCCCATACCTAACCCTATCCCAAACTCTAAAGCTAACCCTAACCCTAACAACCCTAACCTTACCCAAAAACCTTAACCCTAACAGAATCCCAACCCTAACCCTAACCCTAACCAAAACCATAACCATAACAACCCTAACCTTAACCCTAACAATGCTAACCCTAACAAAGCTAACAGTAACACTAACCCTGACCCTAACCCTAACAACAGTACCCCAAACCCTAACAACCCTGAACCTAACCCTAACCCTAACAACCCTACCCTAAACCTAACAACCTTAAACTTAACTCTAACCCTTATGATAACAACCCTAACCCTAAATCTAACCCTATCCCTAGCACTCACAATCATAACCCTAACCCTAATAACCTGAACCTGAACCCTAACAACCCTAACCGTAACCCTAACCCTGACAACCCTACACCTAACAACCCTAAACCTAACCATGACCTAAATCCTGACAACACTAACCCTAACCATAACTACCCTAACCTTAATCTAAACAACCCTAAGCCTAACCATATCCCTAAACCTAACTCTATCCATAACCTAAGTCTAACCACCCTAACCCTAACCCTTAAAATCCTAATCAAACCTTAACCCTATCTGTAATCCTAACAACCCTAACTGTAACCCTAACCCTAACCCTAACTCTAACAACCCTAACCATAACCCTAGATACCCTAAGACTAACCCTACGCTTACCCCTAACCCTATCCCTGAACATAAAAACCTTAACCCTAATGTTAACCCTAACAAACCTAATGCCAACCCTAACAACATTAACCCAAACCATAACCATTACTCTAATAACTCTAATCCTAACCCTGACCCTAATCCTATCCCTAACATCCATAGCCCTAACCCAACCCTAACCTTAACAACCCTAACCATAACCCTAACAACCATAACCCTAAGCCTAACACTGACCCTAACGCTAGCCCTAAAACCCCTCACCCTAACCTAACAATCCTAATCCTAACACTAACACTAATCCTAAACCCAACAACCTTAACCATAACCATAACAAACCTAACCCTAACCCTAACCTAACAACAGAAATGCTAACCCTAAAAAATCTAATTCTAACAACACTAACCCTAACTCTAACCCTAAACCTAAAAACTCTAACCCTAACCATAACAAACCTAATCCTAAACCTAATCCTAACCCTAACCCTAATGCTAACCCTGTACCTTTCCCTAACCATAACATCCCTAAACCTAACCCTAACACTAACCATAACTCTAACTCTAACAACCCTACCCTACCCCTAACAAACCTAACCCAAAGCCTAACCCTAACTCTAACCCTAACCCTAACACTAAACTTAACCCTAATCTTAACATTAATATACCTAACCCTAACCCCAACAACCCTAACCCTAACCCTGACCCTAACCCTAACTCTAACCCTAACCCTAAAATCTCTAAACCCAATGCTAACCCTTACTCTAAACCAAAGCATAACCCTAATAACCCTACCCTACCCTAACAACCCTAACACTAAACCAATCCTAACCCTAACTCTAAACATAACCTTAACCATAACAACCCTAACCCTAACATTAACCCTAACCCTAACCCTAACCATAACCCAGACAACCCTGACTCTAACCCTAACAAACCTAACCCTAACCATAACAATCTGAACCATAACCCTAACAACCCTTATGCTAACAACCATAACCATAACCACAACCCTAACCCTAAGGTTAACAACCCTACCCTAACCCTAACAACCCTAACCCTAACCTTAACCCTAATGATAACAACCCTAACCCTAAACCTAACCCTATCCCTAACACTCACAACACTAACCCTAAACCTAACACCCTTAACCCTAACCCTAACATTAACAACCTTAAGCCTAACCCTTACCCAAACCTTAACTCTAACAACTCTAACCCTAACCCAGACCCTCAACTTAACTTTAACATCCTTAACCCCAATGCTAACCCTCACCTTAACCCTAACAACTCTCACCCTAACCCTAACGCTAACCCTCACCCTAACCCTAACAACTCTCACCCTCACCCTAACCTTAACCCTAAAAACCCTAACACCAACCCTAACCATAACCCTAACAATAACCATAACCCTTACGCTAACAATGCTAAACCTAACCCTAACCAAAAACCTAAGACTAGCAACCTTAACAATAATCCTAACAACCCAAACCAAAACCCTAACTCTAATCCTAACACTAACCCTAACAACCCTAACCCTACCCTAAGAACCTTATTCCTAACACAATCTTAACACTAACCATAACCCTAACCATAACCTAACCCTAACCCTAACCATAACAATCCAAACCCTAATCTAAACTGTAACCCTAACACTAACCTTAACCCTAACAACCCTAAACTAAACCTAACAACCCTAACCCTAACCCAAACCCTAAGGATACCAACCTTAACACTAAACCTACCACTATCCCTAATCCTCACAACCCTTACTCTAACCCTAACAACCCAAACCCTATCCCTAAAAACGCTAACCTAACCCTAACAAACCTAACCCTAAACCTAAACCTGACCACACTAACCCTAACAACCCTAACCCTAACCATAAACAAAACCTTGACAACCCTAACCCTAACCATAACTACTCTAACCCTAACCCTAACAACCCTAACTCTAACACTATCCTTAACCCTAACCATAACTATAACCTCAAGCCTAACCACCCTAACCCTAACCCTTACAACCCTAACCCTAATCTTAAAAAACCTAAGCCTAAGGTTAAAACTAAACCAATCCCTAACCCTAACCCTAACAATCATAACCCAAACCCTAACAACCTTAACCCCAACAACCCTAACCCTAACGCTAACAACACTAACCTAACGCTAACAACCCTAACCCTAAAATAAACCCTAATGATAACAACCCTAAACCTAACCCTATCCCTAAACCTCACAACCCTAACACTAACCCTAAAAACACAAACCCTAACCCTAACAATCCTAAGCTTAACTCTAGCAACCATAACCAAAACCCAAACACTGACAATCCTAACCCTAACTCTAACAACCATGACTCTAACCAAAACCCTAACCCTGACAACCCCAACCCTAATCTTAATTAGCCTAAGCCTAACAACCCTAACCCTAAACCTATCCCTAACCTTAACCATAAGAACCCTAATCATAACCCTAGCTACCGTAAGTCTAATCATAAGCTTACCCCTAACCCTAATCCTAAACCTAACAACCCTACCCCTAAGCCTAACCCTAACAACCCTAAAACTAACCCTGACCTTAACAACTCTAGCCCTAAACATAACCCTATTACTAACTACTCTAACCCTAACACTGACCCTAACCCTAACACTAACCCTAACAATTCTAATCCTAACAAGAAGCCTAACCCTAACAACCCTAATCCTAAGCCTAACCCCAACAACCCTAATCCTAACCCTAACCCTAATGCACACAACTTTAACACTAACACTAACAAACCTTACATTAACCCTAACCCTAACCCAAACCGTATCAACCGTAACCCTAACCCTAACAACCCTGACCTTAGCAATTCTAACCCTAACCCTAACTCTAACCATAAAACTAACCCTAACAACCCTTATGCTAAGCCTAACAAACCTAGGCCTAATCATAACCTTAATCCTTATCCTAAACCTAGCCTTAACAACCCTAACCCTGACAGTGGGAACCCTAACCCTAACCCTAAATTTAACCCTAACTCTAACAACCCTAAACTTAACACTAACAACCCTAACCTTAACCCTATCTCTATTCCTAACCAGAATTTCACCGTAAGCCTAACACTTACCACCCTATCCCTAACCCTAACAACCCTACACCTAATCCTAACCCTAACCCTAACTGTAAACCTAACCTTAACAACCCTAACCCTAACCCTAACAACGTTAGCCCTAACTCTAACCAAACCCTAACCCGCACAACCCTAACCCTACCCTAAGAAACCTAACCCTAACACAATCCTAAACTTAACCCCAACCCTAACCATAACCATAACCCTCACGCTAACGCTATTCCTAAACCTAACAACCATTACCCTCACTCTAACCCTAATAACCCTACCCTCACCCTAACAACCCTAAACCTAACCATAACGAAAACCTTGACAAACCTAAACATAACAATAACTACCCTAACCCTAACCCTAACAACCCTAACCCTATCCCTAACCCTAACCCTAACAACCCTACCCTAACCCTAACACAAACTGTGATAACAAACCTAACCCTTTCCGTAACCCTCACAACCCTAACCCTAACACTAAAAACATGAACCCTAACAACCGTATCCTTAACCCAACAACCCTAACCGTACCCCTAACCCTGACAACCGTAGCACTAACTCTAACAACTCTAACCCAAACCATAGCACAATCCCTAACAACCCTAACCATAACTACCCGATCCCTAACGCTAACAACACTTAACCTATCCCTAACCCTAACCATATCCCTAACCCTAACCCTAAACTTTAACCTAACCACTGAGACCCTGACCATTATAATCCTAATTATAACCATTACTCTAACCCTAATGGTAACAACCCTAACAATAAATCTAACACTATTCTTAACCCTCACTACACTAACCCTAACTGAAACAACCCAAACCCTAAACCTAAAAACCCTGACCTTAACGCTCACAACCCTAACCCGAAGCCTAACCCTAACAACCCTAACAATAATCATAACAACCATAACCCTAACCATAACCATAACCCTGACAACCCTAACCCTAACCTTAAATACCCTAACTCTAAGACTATCCCTAATCCTAACCCTAACTCCAACCCTAAACTTAAACCTAACCAACCTGACGCAAAGCCTTACAAACCTAACCATAATCATAACCCTAACCCTAACCCTAACAGTCCTAACTCTAACTCTAACCCTAACCTTAACCACCCTAAACATAACCCTAGCTACCCTAAGCTTAAACCTAAGCTGACCCCTAACCCAAACCCTGACCTTAACAACCCTAACCCTGACCTTAACAACCCTAACCCTAACATCTCTACCTGTAACCCAAACAAACCTAACCCTAAGCCTATCCCTAACCCTTATCTTAACCACCCTAACTCTAACCCTCACCCAACCCTAACCCTAACAACCCTAGAGATAACCCTAATCTTAACCCTAATCCTTACCATAACCCTGACAACCCTAACCCTAAGGAACCTAAACTTAACCCTAACCCTAAGCCTAACCCTAACAATGCTAAACCTATCATTAACAACCCTAACCCTAATTCTATCCCTAAGCCTAACCATAACCTTACCCATAACCCTAAACCTTACCATCCTAACCCTAACAACACTAACACTAATCCTAAACCTAACCCTAACTCTAACCATAATCTTAACCCTAACAATCCTCCCTAACCCTAATAATCCTAACCCTAACAAAAACCCTAACAATGCTAAACCTAACCCAAACAAAACAACCCTAACAACCCTAACCCTAATGCTAGCTCTAACCCTAAACCTAACCATAACCCTAAAAACCCTAATCCTAAAACTAACTCTAACAAACTTACCCCTAAAACATAACCCTAACAAAACTAACCCAAACCCTAACCCTAATCATATCCCTAACCTTAAATATCCTAACCCTAACCCTAACAACCCTAACCTTAACCCTAAAAACCCTACCCCTAGCCCAATCCCTAATCCTAAACCTAACCCTAAAATCCTAACCCTAAGAACCCAAAAACCCTAACCTTTTCCCAATTCCTAACAAACAAACCCATAACAACACTAACCCTAACAAGCATACCCCTTACACCCCAATCCCTAACCTTAACAACCCTAACCATAACTCTAACAATCCTAACCCTCACCCTAACAACCCTAACAGTAAATCTATAACTAATCCTAACCCTAAACCTAATGCTAAACCTAATTCTGACAAAACTAACCCTAAACCTTACCCTAACCCTAGCCCAAACTCTAAAAACCCTAACCCGAACCTTAACAACCTGAACACTAACCCTACCAACCATAACCATAACCCTAAACTTAGCCCTAACTGTAACCCTAACAACCCTAAAAAGCCAAACCATACCCCTAACAAACTTAACCCTAACCCTAACACTAATCCTAACAACCCTATCCATAGTGCTAACAAATCTAACCCTAAAGATAACAACCCTAACCCTAACAATAACCTTACCCATAATCCTAACAACTTTTTTCCTTAATCCTAACAAACCTAACCCTAACCCTAACCCTAACAACCCTAACCTTAACCCTAACCCTAACAGTAATCCTAACACTAACCTAACCTTAACAAACCAACTCTAACCCTATAAAGCCCAACCCTAATCTTAACCCTAACCCTAATTCTACCCCTACCCCTAACCCTAACAACCCTAACAACCCTAACATTAACACTAACAAACATAAACCTAATCCTAACGCTAACACTAACCCTAACCTTATCCCTAACTCTAACCCTAAGCCTAACAACTATACTCCTAACTCTAAGCCTAACACTAACGAACCTAACCCTAACCCTAACCATAAATGTAACAACTATAACCCTAACTGTAAACCTAACAACCCTAAACCTAACCCTAGCTACCCTAACCCTAGCTCTTTTCACAACCCTAATGACAATAACCCTAACCCTAATGATAACAACCCTAACACTAACAACCCTATTCCTAACCCTAAAAACTCTAAGCCTAACACTAACAACCATAATCCAAAAAAACCTAACCATAACCCTAACCCTAAAACTAGCGCTAACCCTAACCCTAATGCTAACAACCCTAACCCTAACAAACTTAAGCCTAACCCTAACTTGAACCCAAGCCCTAACCCTAGCAACCCTAACCTTTACACTGACATACCTAACCCTAACCCTAACCCTTTCCCTAACCCTAACCTTAAGTTCCCAAGCCTGTCACCCTATCCCTATCCCTAACAGCCCTAACCCTAACTAATCATAACCCTAAAGCTAACACTAACCCTAACTCTAACCCTAACAACCCTAACCCTAACCATAACCTTACAATTGCAACCCTAACCCTAACAACCCTATATAAACAACTTGCAACCAAGTTGCCGGTTGATCTCCCCAAGGAATGGTTCCGTACCTTGGACTTAATGTCGGTTTCTGTTGATGGCAATTAGGGCACTCAGCAGTGGCTGTGGCCAAGTCAGCCTTGGTGAGTGGAAGACCATGTTGCTGTGCCCATGCATAACCTCCATCCCTGCCATCATGTCCACTTTGTTCATGTGCCCATTGGGCAAAGACAGGAGTGGCAGAGGAAAGAGGAGGGCCAGTCTCCTACTTGATTGTTAAAGTCCTCTTTAGAGGTAACCCTTTGATGAGCATTCACATGAGACACAATTACATTTACTTTTTTGGCCCATTCAGAGAGATCCATCCACATACTTCTTCCCCACACCTCCTTGTCACCAATCTTCCAATCATGTTCCTTCCAACTCCCTGATCATCCAGTCAAGCCATTAGCCACAGTCCACGAATCAGTAGATAGTCTCACATGTGGCCACTTTTCCTTGTAGGGGAACTGAAGGGCCATGTGCACTGCTCAAAGTTCTGCCCATTGGGAGGATTTTCCTTCACCACTATCTATCAGGGAGAACCCAGAAAAGGGCTGTAGCACTACTGCTGTCCACTGAGTGGCACCTGCATATCGTGCAGAGCCATTTGTGAACCAAGCATGAATTTTCTGTTCTTCAGTTATCATAAGGAATTCCCCAGGAGGCCATAGGTGCAGATTTGGCAAGAGAAGATAATGTGACTGGAGTGGGGACTGTGGGCATTTGGGCCACTTCTTCATGCAGCTTACTTGTACCTTCAGGACCTGCTCTGGCCCGATCTCGTATGTACCACTTCCATTTAACAATGGAGTGTTGCTGCACACGTCCAACTTTATGACTCTGTGGGTCAGACAATACCTAGTTCATGATGGGTAGTTCAGGCCTCATGGTGACTTGATGGCCAAAGGTGAGGCGTTCAGTCTCCACCAAAGCCCAGTAACAAGCAAACAGCTGTTTTTCAAAGGGGGAGTAGTTGTCTGCAGAAGATGGCAGGACTTTACTCCAAAATCCCAATGGTCTATGCTGTGATTCACCAATTTGGAGTCTGCCAAAGACTCCACACTGCATTTTTATCAACAACTGACACTTCTCGCACCATTGGGTCAGCTGGATCACATGGTCCGAGTGGCAAAGCAGCTTGCACGGCAGCCTGAACCTTCTGCAGAGCCTTTTCTTGTTGCAGGCCCTACTCAAAATTGGAGGCCTTTCATGTCACTTGATAAATAGGTCAAAGTAGAACACCCAAGTGAGGGATATGTTGCCTCCAAAATCCGAAAAGGCCCACTAGGCGTTGTGCCTCCTGCTTTGTTGTTGGGGGAGCCAGATGCAATAGCTTGTTCTTCACTTTAATGGGAATATGTCAACTTGCTCCACACCACTAGACCCCTAGAAATTTTACCGAGGTGGAGGGTGCTTGAATTTTTTGGGGTTAGTTTCCCAACCTCTTGTACGCAGATAGTGTACTAATGAATCTAAAATCTTTGATACATTCTCCTTAATGGATCCAATCAGCATAATGTCATCAATATAATGGACTAGTGTGACATTTTGTGGAATAGACAGGTGAACAAGATCCCTTTGGACTAAATTATGGCACAGGGCAGAAGAGTTGATGTACCCCTGGGGGACAGTTGTAAAAGTGTACTGTTGCCCCTGCCAGCTGAAAGCAAACTGCTTTTGGTGATCCTTTGAAATTGGTATCGAGAAGAAGGCATTCGCCAGATCAGTAGCTGCATGCCAAGTACCAGGAGAAGTATTAATTTGCTCAAACAATGAGACCACATCTGGAACTGCAACTGCAATTGGAGTCACCACCTGGTTAAGCTTACACTAATCCTGTCATTCTCCAGGATCCATCTGTCTTCTTTATAGGCCAAATGGGTGAGTTAAATGGAGATGTGGTAGGAATCAGTATCCCTGCATCTTTCAAGTCTTTGATGGTGGTACTAATATTGCTTTCGGTTTACTATTTTACTAGGCAATGGCAATCCTAATGGTTTCCATTTGGCCTTTCCCACTATGAAAGCCCTTATTCCACATTTCAGGGATCCAATGTGGGAGTTCTGCCAGTTATTAAGTATGTCTATTCCAATTGTGCATTCTGGAACTGGGGAAATAACCACAGGATGGGTTTGGGAACCTACTGGGCCCACAGTGAGGCATACCTGAGCTAAAACTCCATTAATAACTTGGACTCCATAAGCCCCCACTCTGACTGGCTGGCCTTTGAAACACTTTGGGTGCCCTAGAATTAGTGTCAGTTCAGAGCCAATGTCCAGTAATCCCCGAAAAGTTTGATTATTTCCTTTCCCCCAATGAACAGTCACTCTTATAAAAGGCCACAGGTCCCTTTGGGAAAGGCTAGAAGAAAGACTAACAGCATAAACCTTTGGTGATGTGGCAGTGTCCTTCTTCCAAGGGACCCGGTCTTCCCCTCATTCAAGTGGTTGTGGGTCTGTAAACTGGCTCAGGACTGGGAATTGGTTGAGTGATCATGACTGCCTATTCCACTGTCCACCTGATCCAGCATTCTTCTGCCTGTATAGGTGTTGTAAATCTTTACTAGGCTTCCCATCTATTTCACTCCTAGGGACACTATGACTAAGTAGCCAATGCCATAATTCCACATGAGACAGGTTACTTTGATTACCATGAAAATCTTGTTGTCTATTATAACCACATCCACCCTATCTCTGTTGATTCACTGCTGACACCTGCCCTCTGTTACCACGGAGTCCAATCAGCCCCATCATGGGCAAATGTCGGAGTTCACTTAAGGCAGTTCCCACAGTTAATCCTGGTGCACATTACAAAGCAATTATAGGAGACTTCAGAGATGCTGGGGCCCACCTCACAAACTTATTCCTTATGGTTGTAGTGAAGAATATGTCCACAGGACACCCCCTTTTGGGGTCTATAGGAGTATCCTGATAGATCCATTCCACCATACCAATTTCCCTCAGCTTTTGGATGCCTTCTTCTACAGTGTGCCAAGGTAGGTCAGGTACCTCAAGTTGGTCTAATCTAGGCCATCTGGCAGCCCATGCATCAGTGAACCAGCCAAATAAGGAGTTGGTTCCTCTCTTAGCCTCTCTCACTGAAACATTGAAAGAAGAGTCTGTGCTTAAGGGACCCATATCCAGAAACTCAGACTGATCTAATATTACATTTCTTGCACCAGTATCCCACACCCTCAGTATACATTCCCAGCGATACTCCCCAGGCTTTTGCTTGTACATATTTGAAAGCTCGAGCAGTTCTTTGTGAGTATAGCGTACTTCTTCTTGAGTAATCACCTTGGCCTCAACCTTAGAAGCTTTCCTTGCTTTAAGTTTAGTTACAGGTCTAGCAGAAATGAACAATGGTGAGGGGCTTTCCTGGGTGTTCTCAGCCCTAGCTTGTTAGTCATCTCCCCCAGGAAATGGTAGAGATGCAGCCCCACCTGGCATTTCACCTTGAGTAGGTTGGTTTATCTGCTCAGGTGTGGGTTGTTTTGTTGATAATAGACTACTATCTTCACCTGGGAGGGGCAGATCTATTGACTGACCTGGTTCACTTGTTTCTAATGGTTTCATAATATCCTCCTCTTCAGGATCATCAGCCCATATATTCCCATCCCATATTTCAGGGTCCCAATTTTTCCTATCAATGCCTTTACTTTGGCTTCTGACACTGGTCTAGATCTGCCGTTCAGCTGACATTGTAATTCAGCCACTCACATAATGAGACTTTGGACCTGGTTCTCAACAATATCGGCTCTTTTACTACAGGAAAGAAGGCTTTCCTTTGTAGCACAGGCAAATGCCTTCAAGTCGGTAAGTCAGCACTTAAGGCATCCTTCTGAGGCCCTGAGGCAATCTCTCTCCTTAATCACACAGTCCATTGTAAGGAGGACCAGCCAACCAGCTTCCTTATACTTGGCATCTTGACAAAACTGCTTGACAAAACTGTTCTCCCAGAGCCTCTCCTGTAACCAGCATCCATCAGTGCTTCTACTTTAGGTATTAGCTTTGCTATTTCACACCATGGACTAGTAGGTTTGGCAAAACTACCTATGGCTTTAGGTCTAGAATTAGCATCACCAGTGCTCTTAAGAATAATCAGATTGGAGAACCAGTCAAAGAAACTCATATTTATGATTTTATTTCTCTAGAAGCACCCCACTCTTGGTACCACTTGTGTCAGGCAGGGTTCTCTTAGAGAAATAAAATCAGGACACTAGTAATTCTTTTTATATATTTATATATAAAGAAAAGTATATAAGATAAGAAAGAAGCAGTTAACTATCTACAAAGCAGTACAGATTGCTTGGTGTAACTCACTTGCATGAGAAAACTAGAAGACTGGCAGTCCTTCAAGTCTTGAGGGTCACTGAGTAGTCCTCTATAGAGCAATTTAGGATATATGGTCACAGGCAGCAAACAGCAGAGCAGGTCACCAACAGTCAGCCAAATGACAGAGTCGAACAATCCTCAACTCAAGAGTTGTATATCCCAGGAGTGTAGTGAAGTAGGGCTAGAAGGAACTTCAACTCACAGCTCCACAGTCCACAATTAGGTATCCCAGGGGTAGTGTTTCTTGGAGGTTCAGGCACAGGATGAACAAGGCAGCTCTCTGGTCTGAAGATCCGGAAGCATGAGAGAAGGCAGTACTCGCTGAGCCCTTCCTATTTCTGTCCTTCAATTCATCCCGTGTGTTCATTGGCTGTGCTGACACAACAGACCCACCAATCTTCTGTGGCCATGTTGGCATAACAACCTACCCATCAAGGGATTGCAAACAATCCCTTCCGCCCCAGGGCTTTAGCAAAGATGACCAGACGCACAAAGGACACCTATCTCATGCTGTGACACACACAGCCTTTTCCTGTATCGGTTCCTGGCATCTATGTTTAGTTTATATTTTACCCTTTTGTGTAAACTATATAGCTTGCTCTGCTTGTGTTACATTCTAGTCACTATACCTCTGTCTTGTTTTATAGTGCTTACATATGTTGTAACCTTTAGTCCATGAGATCATATTGTAGCTTTGTGATTGGTTGCTTTAAGTTGCCCCCGCTTCACTCCTGTATACCCCCATTAGCATATGGACCAAGTTGAGGACTACAGCCCCTTTTGCGTGCCTTTTTGCCTTTATTTGGCACTCATCCAGGATTGGCCCCTGTTGACTCTACCTCATTAGCATAAGCTGTGACCTTTACTCCTGACCATTGGCTTTATATACCGTGAGTTATACCCCAATAAACAAGGCTTGATCAGAATCCTGTCTTGCCTCTATTCTTCGCGTCTCCTGCCCATCTTCGTCTTCCAGGCTCCAGATCCAGAAATCCACGTTTGAATGTCCCGTGGGCCGGGACAAACAACCCAATCCCTAACCATAACCCTAAGCCTAACAACTCAAAACCTAATTCTGACAAACCTAACCCTAACCCTAACGACCCTAACCCTAAACCTAGCAACCATAACAGTCCTAAGTCTTATCCTAACCGTAACCCAAACCCAAATAACCCTAAGTCTATCCCTTATCATAACCCTTACCCTAAATTTAACCGTCAGTTTACAAGGATAACCCTAACCCTAACACCCCTAACTCTAACCTAACAACCCCAACCCTAACCCTAACAACGCTAACACAAACACTAACCCTAAACTTAAAACTAACACTAAAAGCCCTAACCCTAACCCTAAAACCCCTAGCCATAATCATAACCCTAACCCTACCTGAACCATAAACCTAACTCTAAAAACGCTAATGCTAACAACCCTAACCCTAACAACCCTAACCCGAATGCTAACCCTAACCATAAGCGTAACCCTAATCTTAACCTTAACTCTAACAACCCTAACCATAACACTAACCCTAACAATACTAATCCTAACAAACCTAAACCTAATGCTAACCCTAACGCCAACCTTAACCCAAATCCTAACCCTACACATACCATAACCCTAACACTAAAAATGCTAACCCTCACAACACTAACCCTAATGCTATCCTTATCCCTAACTCTAACCCTAAACCTAACACTACCCCTAACTTAACAAACCTAACCCTAATCATAACCCTAACCAAAACAACCCTAACACTAACTCTAACTCTAATCTTAAACCTAATATTTACACTAACCTAACAACCCAAAGCCTAACCCAAACACACTAACTGTAACCTTAACCTTACCCTAACCTCATCCTAACCCTAACAACCCTAAACTTAACATCCCTAACCCTAACCCTAACAGCGCTAACCCTAACCCTAACAATAACACTGACCTTAACCCTAACAACCCTAACCCTAAACCTAACAACCCTTACCCTAATGCTAAACCTAACCTTAACCCAAACCCTAACAATGCTAGCACTAACCCTAACAACCCTATCCCACCCCTTGGCCTAACCCAAACCCTAACCCAAACAACCTTAAGTCTAACACAAGCCCTAACCCTAATACTAAATCTAACAACCCTAAACCTAACCCTAAAGCAAATGCTTAACCTAATGCTAACCCTAACAATAATAGCCTAACCATAAGCCTAAAAACCCTAATGCTAACACTAACAATCCTTACCCTATTCCTAACCATATCCCTAACCCTATCCCTATACCTAACAAACCAAACCCTAACCCTAACAACAACTCTAACCCTAATAACCCTAACTCTATTCCTAACACTAAACCTAACCCTAACAGCCCTAACCCTGACCTTAACAACCCAAACCCTAATGCTAACAACCCTAACCCTCACCCTAATCCTAACCTTACCCTAACCTTAAAGCTAAACCCAAAAACCATAACCATAACTCTAACAACTCTGATCCTAACACTAACCCTAACCCTAACCCTAAAAACCCTAACCAAAAACCTAACAACACATACCCTATACCTAACCTTAACCCTAACCCAAATCCAAACAACCCTAAGTGTAATGCTAACAATCCTACCCCTAACGCTAACATCACTGACCCTAACCCTTACAATGCTAACCCTAACCCTAACCCTAACAACTCTAACAATAACCTTAACAACATTAACCTTATCCCTAACCCTAACAATCCTAACCATGATCCTAATGCTAACACTAATGCAAACCCTAAACTTACCCTAACCCTAACCCCAACAAACCTAAGCCTAGCAACACTAACCCTAATCCTAAACTTAACACTCACCCTAACCCTAACCTTAACTCTAAACCTAAACCTAACCCCAAAAACACTAACCCTAACTTTAACAACTCTAAACCTAACTCTAACCCTTACCCTAACCCTAACTCTAACAAACCTAAACCTAACCCTAACCATCCTAACCCTAACCCTAACCTTAACCCAAAGCCTAACCCTAACTACCCTAAGCCTAACACTAACAACCCAAACCCTAAGCGTAAAAACCCTAAACATAAACCTAACAAACCTAAGCCAAAAAGGACACCTAAGCCTCACCCTAAACCTAACAACCCTAACCCTAACTCTAACCATAAAGCTAAGCCTTACCCTAATCCTAACCCTAACCCTAACCCTAAAAACCCTAACCTTATCCAAACAACACTCACCCTATCCCTAATCATAAATCTAACCCTAAACCTAAACCTAACCCTGACAACCATAAGTCTAACGCTAATAACACTTACCTTAACTCTAACAACACTAACCTTAACAAAGATAACCCTAACCCTAACACTAACTCTAAGTATAACCCTAACAACACAAACCCTAAGCTTAAAAACCTTAACCCTAACCCAAACTGTAACAATCCTAACACTAACCCTAACAACCGTAACCCTAACCCTAACCCCAACCCTAACTTAATCCAAACACTAACCACCTTCACCCTAAACCTAACAACCCTAACCCGAACCCTAACAACCCTAACGCTAACCCAAACCATATCCCTAACTCAAATAACCCTAACACTAACACTAACTACCCTAACCCTAAACCTAACTACCTTAACCCTAAAACTAACAACCCAAAGCCTATCCATAAGTAGCCTAACCCTAACCTTAACCCTAACCCTAAACCTAACCCTAAAAATAACCCTAACCTATGCCTAACCCTAACCCTAGCTGTAAACTTAACAACCCTAACCGTAACCCTATCAAGCCTTACCCTAATCACCTTAACCCTAACCCTAACCTTAACATTAAGGATCCTAACGCTAACCCTAACCACCCTAAACCTACCAACACTAACCCTTATCTTAACCTAACCTTAACACTAACTCTAACCTTAAGACTAACACTAACCCTATAAACCCTAACCCAAACCCTACCCCTCACCCTAACCCACACCCTAACAACTGTAATCCTAACCCTAACAACCGTAACCCTAACCTTCACCCTATCCCTAACCCTAACCTTAACCCTAACACTAACCCTAACCTTATCCCTAACTCAAACATGCCTAACCCTAACCCTAACCATAACCCTAATCTAACCCTAACACTAACCCATCCCTAAACCTAACCCTAACCCCAAGCCTAAACCTAACCCTACCCCTAACAACCCTAACACTAACCCTAACCGAAAAAACTCTAACCCTAAGCCTAACTACAATAACCCTAACCCTAAACCTAACCCTTAGAAATCTAACCCTAACAACAATAAGCCTAACCTAACCCTAACTCTGTCCCTAACTCTAATCCTAAACCTAAATATAAACCTAACCCTAACTCTAAATCTAAAAGCTCTAATCCTAACCCTAAGAACCCTAAGCCTAACCCAATCTTAACAACACTAAACTTAACCCTAACAACTCTAACAATAACACTAAACCTAACCCTAACTCTAATGCTAAACCTAAAATCCTTAACCCTAATCCTAACCAACCTAACCCTAATAGCCCTAGCCCTAACCCTACACGTAACCCTAACATTAACCCTAACCCTAACAAATCTAACAACCTTAACTCAACCCTTACAGCCCTAACCTTAACCCTTGCCCTAATCCTAACACTTACTCTAACCCTAACCCTATCAACCCTAAATCTAATCCTAATCCTAGCCCTAACCCTAAACTTAACACTAACCCAAACCCGAGAAACCCTAAACATAACCCTAACAACGCTAACAATAACTATAACCACAACCCTAAATCTAACCCCAACCCCAAACATAAACATAAACTTAACCCTAAACCTAACCTTAACCCTAACCCTACCACTAACAACTCTAACCCTATCCCGAACCTTAACCCCAGCCCTAACCTTAACCCTTAAAATTCTAATCCTAACACTAAGAACCCGTTCCCTACTCCCTAACATCACTAACACTAACCCTACCAACCCCCAAACTAATCCTAACCCTAGCCCTAACCCTAAACCTAACACTAACCCAAACCCAAAAAATCCTAAACATAACCCTAACAACTCTAACAATAATCCTAATGCTAACCCTAAATCTAACCATAACCCCAAACCTAAACCTAAACCTAATCCTAAACCTAACCTTAGCCCTAACCCTACCACTAACAACCCTAACCCTAACCTGAACTGTAACCTTAGCGCTAACCTTAACCCCATAAAATCTAATCCTAACCCTAACAACCTTAACCCTAACAACGTAAACCCTTACCTTAACAACCCTAACCTTAACCCTAACAACCCTAAACCTAATCATAACCCTAACCCTAATCCTAACATGACCCCTAACCCTAACAACCCTAACCCTAACACTAACATCTGTAACCTTAAACCCTACCCAAACCCTAAAGCTAACCCTAACGACTCTAAGCCTAATACTAACCCTAAACCTAACCGTAACCCTAACCCAAACCTAATCCTAAAAACCCTAACCCTAAGAGGAACCCTAACTCTAACAACACTAACCCTAATCGTAACCCTAACACTTATCCTAACCCTAACAACTGTAACCCTAACCCTAACAACCCTAACATTAATCCCAACCCTAAACCGAAAAACCCTAACCCTAACCATAAAAATCCTAACCTAACCCTAACCCTAACCCTAAACCTAACCCTAACAACCCTAAGCCTAATGCTAAAAACCCTGAGCCTTACCCTTACAACGCTAACCCTAACACTAACCACCCTAAACCTATCCCTATCCCTAACCCTAAACCTAAAAACCCTAACTCTAACCCTAACAACCTTAACCCTAACAACCCTAACGCTAACCCTAACCCTAAACCTAACAACCTAATCCTAACCCTAAACTTAATCCTAAAATACCTTATCATAACCATAACAACCATAACCTAATCCCTAAAAATCCTAACCCTAACACTAACAACCCTATCACAACAATGTTAACCCTAAACCAAACCTTTCCCTAACCATAACAACCCTAACCCTAAGCTTAACCCTAACAAACCTAACCCTAACCACCCTAACACTAACTTTAACCTTAGCGACACTAACTCTAGCACTAACAACACTAACCTTTATATTAAGCCTAATCCAAACCCAACCCCTAACAACACTAACCCTAAAATCCTTAACCCTAAACCTAACCCTAACAACACTAAACCTAACAACCTTAAACCTAACCGTAAAGTTTACCCTAACCAAAATCCTAACTATAACCATAGCCCTAACAACCATAACCCTAACCCTAACTATCCTACCCCTAACACTAACAACTTTATCCCTAATATGTTAAACCTAAACATAACCCTAACCATAACCATAAAAACCCTAACCATAATGATAACCCTAACCCTCACAATCCTAACCCTAACCCTAACAATCCTACCCCAAACACTAACAACCCTATCCCTAATATTTTAAACCTAAACATAACCTTAACCATAACCATAACAATGCTAACCCTAACCCTAACAACAGCAACCCTAACCCTAACCACACTAACCCTACCCTAACAACCGGAACCTTAACAACACTAAATCTAACCCCAAACTTTACTCTAAACCTAACCCTAACTCTAACCATAAACCTAAATCTAACAACCCTAACCTTAACCCTAACAACTGTAACCTTAACCCCAACAATCCTAAACCTAACCATAACCCAAACAGCCCTAACCCTAAACCTAACAACCCTAACCCTAACCCTAACATTGCTAACCCTAACTCTAACAACACTAACCCTAACCTTAACAACCCTAACCCAACACCAAACCTAATCCTAACCCTAACCCTAACAACCTGAACCCTAACCCTAACCCTAACAACCCTAAGGCTAACCCTAACAACATTTACCCTAACCCTAACTGTAACCCTTACCCTTAACCTAATCCTAACCCTTACCTTAATACTAACATCTTTAAACCGAACCTTAGCAATCATAGTCCTAATGCTTACAACCCTTACCCTAACCCTAACCCTTACCCAAACACTAAGAGCAAGAATAACCCTAACCCTAACAATGCTAATCCTAAACCTAACAACCCTATCCCTAACACTAACCTTAAACCTAACTCTAAACGTAACCCTAACACTAACAGCTTTAACCCTAAACTTAAAAATCCTAACCCTAACACTAACAACACTAACCCTTAGCCTAACCCTAAACCTAACAAAAACCCTAACAATCCTAAGCCTAACCCTAACAACCCTAACCCTAACCCAAACAATCCTAACCCTATCTGCAACAAACCTAACTCTCACAACCCTACCCCAAACAATCCTAACCCTAACCCTAACCCTAATACTAACAAGCATCCCGCTAACCCTAAGAACCCTATTCCTAAACCTAACCTAAATCTAAACCTAACCCTAACAACCCTAAACCTAAGCATACACCTAACCCTAACACTAACCCTAACAGCCCTAATTCTAAAATTAACCTTTACCCTAAGCCTGATCCTAACAACCTTAACCCTAAGCCTAACGCTAACCCTAACAATAACCCTAACAACTCTCACCCTCACACTAACTACCCTAACCCTAAACTTAAACCTAACCCTACCCCTTACAACCGTAACCCTAACCACCTTAACACTAACCTACTACTAAACATAAAACTAACCACCCTAACCCTAACCACCCTAAACCTAACCCAAACCGTAACCCAAACCCTAAACCTAAAAACCCTAACCCTAAGCCTATCAACGCTAACACTAACAACACTAAACCTAACCCTAACCCTAACCCTAACCCTAACCCTAACCCTAACAAGCTAACCCTAATCCTAACAACTCTAACCCTAACATCACTTACCCTAACCCTAACAATTCTAACCATAACCCTAACAACCCTAATCCTGAGCCTAAACCTTACCCTAAAAAACCTTAGCATAATCCTAACAACCCTAACCATAACCCTAACCATAATCTAACCATAACATTATTCCTAATCCTAACAACCATAACTTAAGCCTGAAAAACCTAACCCTAACACTAACAACCCTAAACTTAACCCTAACCCTAACCATAACAACCCTAACAACACTAACCATAATGACACTAACCTTAACCCTTATGCTAACAATCTTAACCCAACCCTAACCCTAACAACCCTAACCTTAATAACCATAAACCTAACCGTAAGTTTTAATGTATACTTAATACTAACTCTTAACCTAACCCTAAACCTAACAACCCTAACCTTAACCCTAACAACCCTAACCCTAACCCAACAACCCTAAGCCTAACCCTACCTAAACAACCCTAATCCTAACCCTAATACCACTATCCCTCACCCTAACAACCATAAACCTAACCCTAACAAACCTAATGCTAACCCTAACAAACCTAACCATAACGCTAGCCATAACAACCCTAACCTTAACTCTAACACTAAACCTAACCATAACCATAACCCTACCAACCAGAACTGTAACCGTAACAACCCTGACTCAAAGCTTAACAACCCTAAACCTAACTATAACCCTAACCCTAAACCTAAAAACCCTAAACCTAACCCTAACATCCCTAACCCCTACCCTAACCCTAACAAGTGTAACCCTAACCCTAACAACCCTAACCCAAATTTAACAACCCTAAAACTAACCCTAGCCCTAACCCTAAACCTAATAGCCCTAATCCTAACCCTAACAACCATAAATCTATCCCTAACCCTTACCCTAACCCAAACAATTCTAACCTTAACACTAAACCTAAACGTAAAAAACCCTGTCATAGCCCTAACAACCATAACCCTAACCATAAGCATAACACTAACTCTAACCCTATCAATCATAACCTCACCCTAACAATCCTAACCTTAACACTAACAACCCTATCCCTAACAATGTTAACCCTAAACCTAAACCTAACCCTAACCATAAAAATCCTAACACCTAACCTAACACTACAACCCTAACCCTAATCACCCTAAGTCTAACCCTACCCTAAAAGCCCTAACCCAACCCTAACCCTAACAACCCTACCCTAACCTTAACAACCCTAACCCTAACCCTAACCCACACATAACTAATCCTAACCCTAACAGCCCTATCTCTAACCCTAACAATCATAAAACTAATGCTAACAACCCTAAGCCTAACAAACATAACCCTTACCCTACCCATAACAACCCTAACCTTAACCCTAACGCTAACCCTAACCACAAACCTAACCCTACCAACCAGAACTGTAACAACCCTAACCCAAACCTTAACAACCCTAAACCTAACATTAACACTAACCCTAAACCTAACAACCCTAAACCTAACCCTAACAACCCTAATTCTAACCCTAACCCTAACAATCCTAACCCAAACCGTAACAACCCTAACCCTAATCACCCTAACCCTAACCCTAAAAACCTAACCCCAACCCTTACAACACTAACCCTAACAACCCTAGCCCTAACAACTCTAACCCTAACCCTATAACCCTAACCCTTACACTTAACCTAACCCTAAAATAATTAACATACCCTAACAACCATAACCATAACTATAACAACCATAATTTTAACCCTCACAATCCTAACCCTAACACTAACAACCTTATCCCTAACAATGTTAACCCTAACCCTAACTCTAATTCTTACATAACAACTCTAACCCTAATCCTTACATAACAACCCTAACCCTAACCCTAACATCTCTACCCCTAACCACCCTAACCCTAACCCTAACAACACTAACCCTAACAACACTATACCTAACTTTAAACTTTACCCTAACCCTAACCCTAACTCTAACCCTAACCCTAAACCTAACAACCCTACCCTTACCCTAAAAACCCTTACCCTAACACCAACAACACTAACCATAACCTAACCCAAACAACACTAATCCTGATCCTAACACACCTATCTCTAACCATAACAATCTTTATCCTAACCCTAACAACCCTAACATTAACCATAGCAACCCTAACCTTAACCCTAACCATAACCATAACCCTAACCCTACCAACCAGAACCCTAACCATCATAACCCTAACCCAAACCTTACCAACCTTAATCTTAACTCTAACTCTAACCCTAACAAGCCTAAACCTAACCCTAACAGCCCTAACCCTAACCCTAAGAACCCTAAACCTAACCATAACACCCTTAACTCTAACCCTAACCATAACCCTACCCCTAACCCTAACAACTCTTGCCCTAATTCTAACACAAACCAAAACCTGAACCTTAAAGGGCCTAAACCTAACCCCAGCAACCCTCACCCCAACCCTAAAAACCCTAAACCTTAGCCTAACAACCCTAACCTTAACCCCATTAACCCCAACCCTAACAGTAACAACCCTAACCCTAATCCTAACTGTTCACCTAACTCTGAAACTAACCCTAACTTTAAGAACCATAACCTAACCCTAACCCTAACCCTACCAACCCTAAATCTAAACCTAACTACCCTAAATCTAACCCTAACAACCCTAAACATAAGTCTATCCCTAACCCAAACTACCCTAACCTTAACCCTAACTCCCCTATCCCTAACAACTTAACCCAAAACCTAACCCTAACCCTAGCCATAACAACCCAATCTTAACCCTAACCCTCACAAACCTAGTACCCTAACCATAACCCTTGCCCTAACAATGTTAAACCTAAACATAACCGTAACCATAACCATAATAACCCTAAGCTTAACTTTAACCCTAAACCTAATCACCCTAATCCTAACCCTAACACACCTATCCCTAACTCGAACAACCATAAACTTAACCCTTACCACCTTAACCCTAACACTAACAACCCTAACTCTAACCATAACCATAACAACCCTAACCTTAACCCTAATCCTAACCCTAACCCTAAACCTACCAACAAGAACCCTAACCTTAACAACCCTAACCGAAAGTTAACAACCCTAAACCAAACCCTAACCCAACCCTAACAACCCTAAACCTCACCCTAACCCTAACCCTAACAACCCTAAACCTAACTGTAACACCCCTAACTCTATTCCCAACCATATCTCTACCCCTAGCCCTAACAACTCTTACCATAACTCTAACACTAACCCTAACCTGAACCCCAACAACCCTAACCCTAACCCTAACACTAACAACCCAACCCTAAACCAAACCACACTAACGCTAACCCTAGCCCTAACGAGTCAAACCCTAATCCTAACAACCTTTACCCTAACAACCCTAAACCTAACCTTAAACTTTATCCTAACCCTAACCCTAAATCTAACAACCCTAACCTTAACTCTGACAACCCTAACCCTATCCGCAACAATCCTAAACCTATCCGTAACCCAAACAACCCTAATCCTAACAGCCCTAACCCTAACCTTAACAAACCTAAACCTAACCCTAACAATGCTAACCCTAACTAACCATAACCCTGGCAACTTGAACTCTAACCCAACAACAATAATCACAACCCTAACCCTACCCTAAGCTTAACCCTCACCTTAACCCTAACAACCATAAGGCTAACCCTAAAAACATTTACCGTAACCCTAACCATAACCCTTGCCCTAAACTTAATCCTAACACTAACCCTAACCCTAAAATCTTTAACCCTAACTTTAACAACACTAGCCTTAACACTTACAACCCTTACCCAAACCCTAACCGTAACTCTTACCCTAACAGTAAGCCCAAGAATAACCCTAATCCTAACAACACTAATCCAAACCCTAACAACCCTATCCCTAACACCTTAAACCTAACTCTAACACTAACCCTAATCCTATCTCTAACAACCTTCATCCTAACCCTAACCCTAAAATACTACTCCTAAGGATAACAACCCTAATCCTAACCGTAACAACCCTAACCCTAACCCTAACAACACTAACCTTTAGCCTAACCCTAACCCATACCCTAACAACCCTAAGCCTAACCCTAACCCTAACAACCCCAACCCTAACAATCCTAAACCTATATGCAACAACCCTAACTCTAACAACCCTAGCCCTAAAAACCCTAAATCTAACCCTAACCCTAATCCTAACAAACCTACCCCTAACCCTAGCAACCCTAATACTAAACCTAACCTAAATCTAAACCTAACCCTAAAACCCAAACCCTAAACCTAACCTTAAACATAACAGTAACCCTAACACTAACTGTAACCCAGACCGCCCTAACCCTAAAATTAACTCTAACCCTAACCCTGACCCTAACAACCAATACCCTAACCCTAATCCAAACAATAACTCTAACAACTCTAACCCTCATCCTAACCACCCTAACCCTAACACTAAGCTTAACGCTAACCCTAAGCCTTACAACTATAACCCTTACACTAACCACCCTAACACTAACCTAACTAACCCTAAAACTACCAACCCTAACACTAACCTTGACCACCCTAAACCTAACCCTTACCCTAACCCTAAACCTACAAACCCTACCTGTAACCCTAAGAACCCTAAACCTACCAACCCTAAACATAACCCTAACCCTAACAACCATAAGGCTAACCCTAACAACATTTACAGTAACCATAACCGTAACCCTTACCCTAAACCTAATCCTAACACTAACCCTAACCCTGACATCTTTAACCCTAACTTTAACAACCCTATCCTTAACTCCTACAACCCTTACCCTAACCCTAACCGTAATTCTTACCCTAACCCTAAGCCCAAGAATAACCCTAACCTTAACAATGCTAATCCTAACCCTAACAACCCTATCCCTAATGCTTACCTTAAACCTAACTCTAACCCAAACCCTAACCCTAACTCTAACAACCTTCACCCTAACCTTAAGCCTAAAACACTAATTCTAAGGATAACAACCCTAATCCTAACCCTAACAACCCCAACCCTAACCCTAACACTAACACTAACAACGTTAACCCTAAATCTAACAACCCTAACCCTAACACTAACAACACTAAACCTTAGCCTAAACCTAACCCTAACCCAAGCCCTAACAACCGTAAACCTATCTCTAATCCTAACAACCCTAACCCTAACAATCATAAACCTATCTGCAAAAACCCTAACTCTAACAACCCTAGCCCTAACAACCCAAAACCTCACCCTAACCCTTATCCTAACAAACCTACCCCTAACCTTAACAACCCTAATACTAAACCTAACCTAAATCTAAACCTAACCCTAACAACTCTAACACTAAACCTAAGGTTAAACATAACCCTAACCCTAACCATAACCCCAACAGCCCTAACTCTAAAATGAATCCTAACCCTAACCCTGACCCTAACCCTAACAACCAATACCCTAACACTAACAATAACCTTAACAACTCTAACCCTCATCATAACCACTGTAACCGTAACCCTCACTTAACACTAACCCTAATCCTTACAACCGTAATCCTAACCCTAAACACCATAACACTAACCTAACACTAATCCTAAAACTAACAACCCTAACACTGACCTTAACCACCCTAAACCTAACCCTAATCCTAAACCTGAAAATCCTAACTGTAACCCTAAAAATCTTAACCCTAACCCTAACCCTAGCAACCCTAACCCTAACCACCCTAACCCTAACCTTAACCCTAACATCCCTGACCCTAATCCTGACCCTAACAACCCTTACCCAAACAACCCTAAACCTAAACTTAAACTTTACCCTAACTCTAACCCTAAACCTAACAAACATAACCTTAACCCTAACAAACCTAACCCTAACCCCAAGAACCCTAAAACAAACCCTAACACAAACAACCCTTATCCTATTCCTAATACCCCTATCCTGAACCCTAATAACCATAAACCTAACCCTAACAAACTTAACCCTAACCATAACCATAACAAGCCTAGCTTTAACCCTAACCATAAATATAACCCTAACCCTACCAACCAGAACCCAGATCCTAACAACCCCAGTCCAAACCTTAACAACCCTAAACCTTACCCTAATCCTAACCCTAACAACCTTAACCCTAATCCTAACAACCCTAAACCTAACTGTAACACACCTAAATCTAACCCTAACTATAAACCTACCCCTAACCCTAAAAACTCTTACCCTAAATCTAACTCTAACGCTAACCCTAACCCAAACCCTAACAACCCTAACAACACTATCCCCAATCCTAACATCCCTAACCCTAAGCCTAACAGCCCTAACATTGACCACCTTAACCCCAATCCTAACACTAACAACCCTAACCCTAAACCTTACCATTCATCTAACTCTAAAAGTAACCCTAACCCTAAGAACCCTAACCTAAAACTAGCCCTAACCCTAATAACACTAACCCTAACCCTAACTACCTTAACCTTACCTCTAACAACCCTAACCCTAATGCTAACCCTAACAACTCAAACCCGAACAACCCTAAAACTAACAGTGAACTTTACCCTAACTTGAACCCTAATTCCAACCCTAACCTTAAGAACTCTAACTTTAACCCTAAGAACTCTAACCTTAACCCTAACAACATTAACCCTAACCCCAACAACCCCAAACCTAACCCTCAACCAAACAAATCTAATCCTAACCCTAACACCCCTATTCATAACCCTAACAACCATAAACATAACCCTAACTACCCTAACCCTAACCCTATCCCTAACGTAAACCCCAACCCTAACAATAACCATAACCCTAATAATCCTAACACTAACACTAACCCTAACCCTAACAACCCAAACATTAACAACCCTAACCCTACCTCTAACTCTAGCCCTAACCCTAACAACTCTAACCCTAACCCTAACCTTTACCCTAACCCTAACAATCCTAATGCTAACTCTAAGCCTAACCCTAACAAATGTAACTCCAACCCTAACAACCCTAACCCTAAACTTAACAACCATAATTCTAACAATGCTAAACCAACCCTAAACATAACCATAACAACTCTAACCCTGAAACTAACCCTAAACCTAGCAACGCTAACCCTAACCCTAACCCAAACCTAACAACTTTAACCCAAATCCTAACCCTAGCCCTAACCCTAACAACCCAAACCCTAACCTTAACCCTAAACCTAACTCTAACCCTAAGAACCCTAAACCTAACCTAACTCTAACCTTAACAAGCCTAAACCTAACAACCCTAATGTTAACAACCCCAAACCTAAGCCTAACCTTAACACTAACACTAACAAGCCTAACTCTAATCCTAACAACCCTAACCTTGAACCTAACAACCATAAACCTAACCCTAACCCTAACAACCCTAACTCTAACCCTAACCCTAACTCTAGTCCTAACCCTAATCCTAACCCAAAGACAAACAAACCTAACCCTAATGCTTTCCTTGACTGTAACCCTAATCCTGACAATCATAACCACAACCCTAACCCTAACAAGCCTAACCCTAACCGTAATCCTAACTCTAACCTTAACTCTAAACCTAACAACCCGAAATCTAACCATAATCCTAACCCTAACCCTAATGATAACCCTAGCCATACTAACACTAACCCTAACCATAAGCCTAACAACACTAACCCAAACCCTCACCCTAACCCGAACAAGCCTAACCCTAAAAACCTTAACCCTAACTACCCTAACCCTAAACTTAACACTAACTCAAACAAACCTAACACTAACAACACTAATCCTAACTCTAACGCTAAACCTAACCCTAACAACTCTAACCCTAACCCTAACAATCCTAACCCTAACACTAACAAACCTAACCCTAACCCCTCCCCTAACCCTAACAAGCCTAACTCTAACAACCATAAACCTAACAACCCTAACACTCACCTTAAACGTAATAATAACCCAAACAAGCCTAACCCTAATCCTAACCACCCTAAGCCTAAGCTTACCCCTAATCCTAGCAACCCAAACCTAAACATAACCCTAACAACTGTAACCTTAACGCTAATCCTAACTCTAACCACCCTAACCCTAACCCTAACAACCCTAAACCTAATCCTTACCCTAACTCTAACAACTGTAGCCCTAACCCTAACAACCCTTACCCTAACCCTAACACTAACAATACTAAAAATAAATCCAACAACCTTAACCCTAACCCCAACAACCCTATCCCTATCCCTAACCCTAGCACTAACACTAACCCTAAACCTAACCATAAGAACCCTAACCCTAACAATCCTAACCCTAACCCTAAACCAAACCAACCTAACCCTAAACATAACCTTAACCCTAACCCTAATGATAACCCTAATAATCCTAAAACTATTCCTAACCCTAACCCTATCAACCCTAACCCAAAGCCTCACCCTAATCCACACAAGCCTAACCCTAACAACCATAACCTAATAACCCGAACCCAAACCCGAACCCTAAACTTAACCTTAACAACCCTAACGCTAACAACTCTAACCCTAACCCTAACCCTCACCCTAACAATCCGAACCCTGGAGCTGAGCCCCCGTGGTGGAGTGGTTTTGTGCTGAACTGTGGCCCACTAGGTTGGCGGTTTAAATCCAGCAGCGGCTCTCCAGGAGCAAGACTGGGCCTCCTACTCCCACCAGAGGGCAATGATGCTCCAAAAAGCAAAACAATCCGAACCCTGACCCTAAGCCCAATGTTTACCCTAACCCTAACAATCCTAAGGCTAATACTAAGCCTAACCCTAACAACCCTAACCATAACTCTACCCACAACACTAAAAAGCCCATCCCTAACAACCCTAACAGTACGAACCCTAACCCGAACCTTAAAAGTAACCCTAAAAAATGTAACCCTTCCAAGCCTATCCCTAACCCTATTCCTAACACTGACCACCTTAATCCTAAAGCTAACCCTAACCCTAACCCTAACCCTAACCCTAACCATAACCCTAACCCTAACAACCCTAAACCTAACAATCTAACCCTAACGCTAATCCTAACCATAACTCTAACCCTAACCTAAAACTAACAACCCTAACAACCCTATCCCTAACAACACTAACCTAACCCTATCACTAACACTAAAATCCCTCTCTAATCCTCACAATGCAAACCCTAACAATCCTAACTCTGACCCTTACAACATTAACCTTAACCCTAACCCTTTCAAAAACCCTAATCCTCACCCTAACCCTAACAACCCTATCCCTAACCCTAACAACCCTTACCCTAACCCTTACCATAGCCCTAACCCTAACCCTAACAATAGCCATAACAATCCCAATCCTAACCCAAACCCTCACCCTAAGAACCCTCACCCTAACCCAACAACCCTAATCCTAACCACCCTAAACCTAAAAAAACTAACACTAACCCTAACCCTAACAACCCTAATATAACTTTCACCCTATCAACCCTAATCCTAATAACTTTAACTGTAACACTAACCCTAACACTGACAAATCTAACCCTAACCATAACCATAACCATAAAACTCTACCTTATCCTTACCCTAACCCTAACAAGCCTAACGCTAACAGCCCTAAACCTAACAAAACTACCCTTAACCCTAACTCTCACTCTCAAAACCCTAAGCTCAACCCTAACAACTGGAACCCTAACATGAACTCTAACCCTATCAACCCTAACCCTAACCCTAACCCAAACCTAACAACTCGAACCCTAATCCTAACAAAGTTCCAAATACCTTGCTTTGAAGGACAAGGAGGGCAATTCAGGCCTCATTAAGCCATTTGTCATCCCTCAATTGTCTGTTAACCCCTGGGGCAGAGACTTGCTTTCTCAGATGGAAATTATGCTATGCAGCCCTAATGATGTGGTTACCGCTCAGATGCTTGCTCAAGGATATAGCCCTGGGAAGGGGTAAGGCAAGGGGGAGGATGGCATTCGACATCCCATTCCTGCTGTGGAACAATGAGTCAAAAAAGGTTTTGGAAATTTTTAGTTTTGCCCGCTGACATACCTGCACTCCAGAAATGTGCTGACCCAATCACTTGGAAATCAGATAAACCTATGTGGTTTGATCAGTGGCCTTTGACGAGTGAAAATTTGAGTGTTGCCAGCAGTTAGTGCAGGAACAACGAAAAGCAGGGCATATCACAGAAAGTACCTCCCCATGGAATACTGCAATATTTGTCATTAGAAAGAAGTCTGGAAAATGGAGACTTCTACAAGATCTCAGAGCAGTCAATGTCTCTATGGTGTTTATGGGTGCCCTTCAACCAGGCTTACCCTCCCCTGTAGCAATACCTCAGGTTTTTTTCAAAGTAGTCATAGACCTTAAAGATTGATTTTTTTATGTTTCTTTGCACCCTAGTGATCAAAAAACGCTTGCATTTAGCATCTCTTACACATTTTAAAGAACCCATGAAGCAGTATCAGTGGAAAGTATTATCCCAAGGGATGGCCAACAGCCCCACCTTGTGTCAGAAGTATGTAGCTGCCGCCATACAACCAATTAGGGACCATTGGAAAAATGTATATTTTACATTACTTGGATAATATTTTGATAGTGGGACAAGTTGGGGAACAAGTCTTACAGTGCTTTCCTCACCTTAAATAAGAATTGGTGAAGGCTGGACTACAAATAGCCCCAGAGAAGGTGCAGTTGCAGGATCCCTATACTTATTTGGGTTTTCAAATAAATGGACCCAAAATTATCAATCAGAAAGCTGATATTCGCAGAGACCAACTAAAAACGCTCGATGACTTTCAAAAGCTGTTGGGAGACATAAATTGGCTCCGGACATATTTAAAATTAACCACGGGTGAATTGAAGGCCCTATTTGACATGTTAAAGAGTGACTCCCATCCCAAATCTCCCAGATCAATCACTGAGGAGGCGTTAACTGCACTTCAGCGAGTTGAAAATACTATTGCTGCTCAATTGGCTACCAGTTTAAATTATTCCCAGAGAATTATTCCTAATTCTCATATATTCAATACAACAGTGACACCTACTGGCCTTTTTCTGGCAAAATAACCCAATTATGTGGATTCATTTGCCCTCATTCCCCAGAAAATCTTACTTCCTTATTATGATGCCATAGCTGATTTAATTTTCCTGGAGAGAGAGTATAGCCAAAGATATTTTGGGATAGAACCTTCAAATATTATTCAGCTCTATTCTCGGCCACAAATTCATTGGCTACTACAGAACACTGACACATGGCCCATAGCCTGTACTTTTTATGCTGGTGAGTTGGATAATCATTACCCCCCAGATAAACTAGTCCAATTTTGCAAGATGCATGCCTTTGTTTCCCCTCACATTACTGGCAATGAACCATTAGATGGTGCATTATTAGTATTCACTGACGGGTCATCCATGGGAATTGCTGCCTATACTTTTACAGATAAAGTGATTAAGTTTAAGACTGATCATGTTTAAGCCCAGTTGGTGGAGCTGTACACCCTCATTGCATTTTTTTCAGCCTTTCCTGATAAGGCGCTGAATATTTATACTGAGAGTGCTTATGTGGCTCATTCGGTACCCCATTTAGAATCTGTCACGCAAATCAAGGTTGTGTCAGAGACAGCCAAACCATTTTTGCATTGTCAACAGCTCATTCAAAGAAGAACTGTCCCCTTTTTCTTAGGACATATAAGAGCTTATTCGGGCCTGCCAGGACCCCTAGCCCAGGGCAATGAGATAGCCGATGCGACCACAAAAGTGGTGGCCACAGTTTCAAGTGAGGCCCTACAACAAGCACAGGCTGCTCATGCTTTGCATTATGTAAATGCTCAGTCTTTAAGACTGAGGTTTAAAATAACCAGGGAACAGGCTAGGCAGATAGTTAAACAATGTGCTACCTTTGTAACACATCTGCCGCTTCCCCATTTGGATGTCAACCCGAAAGGGCTTGTCCCTAACATGATTTGGCAAATGGATGTCACCCATTGTGCAGAATTTGGCAATTTAAAGTTTATTCACGTTTGCATAGACACATATAGCGGGTTCATACTCGCTACCCTCCAAACAGGAGAAGCCACCAAGCATGTTATAGCTCATTTATTACACTGCTTTTCCATCTTGGGAATCCCTAAGCAAATAAAAACAGACAATGGCCCTGGTTATACCACTAATGCTTTTCCAAGTTTTTGAAATCAATTACAAATAAAGCATGTCACAGGCATTCCCTATAATCCCCAGGGACAGGGAATGGTTGAAAGAGCCCACTTACCTTTAAAAACTGCCATTGAAAAAATAAAGAAGGGAGAAGGGTACCACTAGAAATATACTTAATCATGCACTTTTTGTAAAAAATAAAAAAATTCTTATGTTTGGATGATAATAGAAAATCAACCGCCGATCGCTTCTGGCACCCTGAATCACAAAAACAATTTGCCATGGTGAGATGAAAGGACCCTCTGGATAACACGTGGCATGGCCCAGACCCAGTGTTGACATGGCAAAGGGGCTCCGTTTGTGTTTTTTTCAAAAGAATATGATGCAGCCAGATGGCTGCCAGAATGACTGGTCAAACAACTTGACAATAACAACCAATCCAGGGAAAATGCAGATCCCTGAGAACTCCTTTTTGTTTTCTCTTTTAGCCAAACTAGGAATATGTCTTGGCAATCTCTGAGGGCCCTGGCCACATTATGCCTGGTCGTCAAAGGAGGCTCCCTGAACAGTCCTCACCACCCTACTGGCAACACTTGAATGATTAAGAACACCAAAATTGGGATATTTCTCATCACCCCAGTTTCTTCAGACCATCCACCTAATACCTGGTTTCCTGATTTGGAGATTTGTTTAGATCAGATTTTCTCTCCCCAAACAGGTCAGTAAAAGATTGCCTAACTGGGTCCCTGGCTATCATTCCCCCTCACAGGGACCCTGGGGCATTAATGTAGGACTATATATTTCCCCAGAACATAACAGAGATCAGGATAAATGTGGAGGCACCCTCGCTTCTTTTTGTAAAGCATGGGATGCGAAACGTTTGGCACCACCCATTGGTTGAAGAGTAAGCCCTCTAAGGATTTTTTTCTGCCACAACCTGCCCTCCAGGATCATACCTGTGTCTAACCCTAAAATTTACGGATGCTGGCAAACAGGCTGACTGGACCCAGACCCATACTTGGGGTCTTTGGCTGTATCGTTGTGAGGCCTATGATGCGCCTGCTGTCATTTCAGTTAGCCACAGCACCAAGTCCCTTGTATTGGGAGTAATAGTGGGACCCAATCCGGTCCTCAACCCTTATGTCCCTCGCTTGACACCTTCTCCCAGTCCCTGCACCTCCACTGTTAGTAGTCCGTTTAGTAAAATTCCTGATATTAACTCAACTCAAATCAACCCCACCACTGTTTATTCGCCTTTATGGGGAGTCATGCTTAGTATTTATTATATGCTCAACCTTTCTTACCCTGACCTCACTCAATCTTTTTGGCTGTGCTATGTTAACACACACCCCTTTTATGAAGGCCTTTCTATCATAGGAAATTACACCACACATTCTGATTCTACAGGATGTCGTTGGAGGACCTTGGCAGGGTCTTTAACTCTGTCAGAAATTCAGGGTCAGGGCACTTGTATTGGCTCCCCAGGATAACCTTATTCCAAGTTACTCACCATTCCAATGTTACTCACCATGTTTCTTCTATTCCTGAGTATTTGAGACCTCCTGAGAATGCTTGGTGGGCTTGTTCCACAGGGCTCACGCCTTGTGCTCACACTGCCACTGTAAAACACTCTAAAGGATTTTGTGTTATGGTTAAGCTTTGGCCTTGTATTATTTATCATTCGTATGAGGATATGACCAAGGCACTTAAACCCCAACTGTATCCTCGCTCAAAAAGAGAGGTTGTTTCAGCTTTAACCTTACAGTCCTGTTGGGACTTGGGGCAGTAGGAACACGGGAAGAGCCTCTCTATCCAGCAGGACCAGCATTACGGAATGCTAAGAGTGGCCATTGAAAATGACTTAAAAGAGTTAACTACTTCTATCCAAAACCTTAAAGACTCAGTTTCCTCTCTGGCTGAAGTTGTCCTTCAGAACAGAAAGGACTTGGATCTTTTGTTCCTACAGTAAGGCGCATTGTGCATGGCTCTGAAAGAAGAATGCTCTTTTTATGTTGCTAAATCTGGAATAGTCCAGGATTCTGTGGATAAGGTCCATGAGGACCAATAGAAGCAGGAATGAGAACGCCAGACCTCCCAGGGATGGTTTGAGGGGTGGTATTCTCGATCTCCTTGGCTCACTACTCTGGTTTCCAAATTACTTAGCCAGTTGGTTTTGCTTCTTTTAGCCATTTCTTTGAGGTCAGTGATATTCAACAAGCTTGTGGCTTTCATAAAACAGCAAATAGAGATGGTCCAAGCAAAACCCTTACAAGTTAATTACCACCGCCTCGAAATGAGTAATGTCAACCAGAGTGGCGCATGCAATTATGACATGATAAGAGCCCCTGCTCCTGTGAGCTGAGCTGGACAGTCAATGACGGGTAAGATCGAGTCCAAATCATACCAACCTAAGACAGGAGTTAGTCACTCAGAGGACTATTGACCGATGACAGGTAAGGATGATTTCGGCACTTGGCAAACAAAGACAGACATGGTTCCCGAGGTATTTTTCTCGATATTTGAAAAAATAAAAAAGGGGGACCTGTCCGGACTTACGAAGCCCGGACTTACGAAGTTCTACATGTAGAACATCATGTAGATTGGGTGATTATCTACAGTTAATTGCTTGAAGTTTTGTAATTTTCCATCTTGGCCCCAATTTGAACTTTTGACTATAAACCCCCTCTTGTTCTTTTCTTGATTATAAGGACAACCTTTGAAGCCTGCCAAGGTAGTTAAGAAAATAGCTTTTGCTGGAAACCATTGTGCTATTCAGGTAGCTCAAAGAGCATGACCACAATGACGACATGGATATTAAAAATTAACACCTATTTCTTACCTTGCTTTTCCTTTACCCTATAAAACCTGTGTACTATTTCCCAATAAATGAGACTTGATCAGAATCTTGTCTCCATTTCTCACATCTCTTGTTCCCTCCAAATACTGCTCCCCTTCCAGGACTTGCAAATAACGGACCCAAAAGCCAGGACATAACCCTCACAAACTTAACCCTAACCCTAACCGTAAACCTAACCTTAACAACCCTAACCCTAAAGCTACCAAACATAACCTTAATCCTAACCTTAACACTAACCCTAACACTCACACTAATCCTAAAGTTAACACTAATCCTAACACTAACATTAACCCTAACAACCTTAAATTTAACCCTAGCAACACTAATGCTAGCAACCCTAAGCCTAACCCTAACAAACCTAACCCTAATCATAACAACCCTAACAGTAACCATAAGCAGCCTAAATGTAACAAACCTACCACTAACCCTAAAACTAACAATTACCTCTAAACCTAACAACCCTAACCCTAACACTAATCCTAAACCTAAACCTAAACCAAACCCAACATTAACCCTAACCCTAACAACCCTAACCCTAACACTAAACCTAACACTAACAACCCTAACCCTAACCCTAACAACACCATCCCTAACCCAAAACCTAATGCTAACAAAAATAACCCTAACCCTAACAACCCTAACACTAAATATAAAAACCTTAAGCCTAACAACACTAAACCTAACCCTAACAACACTAGTCCTAATCATAACCATTAACATAACTCTAACCCTAACCCTAACAATGCTAACCCTAACAGCCCTAACCCTAACCCTCACCATAACCCTAATAAGCTTAACCCTAAAAAGTTAAGCCTAACAAACCTAACCCTAACCCTAACATTAACCCTTACAATCATAACCCTAACCCTAACCCTAACACTAACACCTCTAACACTAACACCGCTAACACTAACAACACTAACCTGAACACTATCAACTCTAATCCTAACAATAAATCTAAAAACCTTAACCATAACCCTAACAACTCTAACCCTAACCATAACCCTAATCCTAAAAAATCTAAACCTAACCCTAAAATACCTAACCCTAACTCTAAACTTAAGCCTAACCCTAACAACTTTAAACTTAACTCTAAAAACCCTAACCCTAACAACTCTGACACTAACATTAACAACCCTAAATCTAACACTATCCCTAACCTTAACAACCCTAACCCTAACACTAATAGCCCTAACCATAACCATAATAAGCCTAACATTAACAACCCAAACCCTCAGCTGAACCCTAACCCTAACAACCCTAACCAAACCCTAAACTTAAACCTAACCTAAAACTAACCCTAACCCAACAATAACCGTAACCCTAACAACCCTAAGACTAACACTACCAACCTTAACCCTAAACATAAGCCTAAAACAAACAACCCCAACCCTTACGCTAACAACCCAAACCCTAATCCTAAACCTAAGCCTCACAACCCTAACCAAACCTTAATCCTAAACCTAACCCTAACCCAACACTAACCCTAACCCTAACAGCCCTAAGAATAACACAAGCAACCCTAACCCTAAACATAAGCCTAACACAAACAACCCTAATGATTACGCTAACAATCCTAACCCTAACCCTAACACTTACCCTAACCCTAACAATGCCAACCCTAACCCTAAAAACACTAACACTAACAGCAATAATCCTAACCCTAACAACCCCAAAACTAACCATAAAAACCCTAACCCTAACAACCCGAACCCTAACCCTAACAATCCTAGCCCTAACCCTAACCCTCACTCTAGTTCTAGCAACCCTAACCCTGAGAACCCCAACCCTAACCATAAACCTAACCCTAACCCTAACCATAACACTAACAAACCTAACACCAACCCTAAAAACCCTAAGCTTAACCATCACCCTAACCTTAACAAGCCTAACCCTAACTTCTCAAACCCTAACAACCCTAACCCAGCTATAATCCTAACCCTAACCCTAACAACCCTAACCCTAACCCTAACCTAACAACAGAAAATCTAACAACCTTAACCTTAACTCTAACACTATTCCTAACCCTAACACCCTAAACCTAACACTAACCATAATTATCCCAACCATACCCCTAACCCTAACTCAAACTCTAACACCACTAACCCTAAACCTACCTTTAACCCTAACAAGCCTAGCCAAAACAACCCTACCCTAAGAACACTTACCTTAACCCTAAAACTAACAACCTTAACCCTAAACTTAACAACCCTAACCTAACCCTAATAACGCTAACCTAACAACCCTAACCATATCCCTAACCCTAAGTCTAACCCTAAACCTAACCACAATAGCACTAACCATAACAACCCTAAGCCTAAAGCTAAGCCTAACCCAAACACTAACCCTTAACATAAACCTAACCCTAACAACCCTAACCCTAAACCTAACAACCCTAAACCTAACCATAATAAACCTAAGCCTAACCCTAAGCCTAACTGTAATGATAACACTAACAAGCCTTACTGTAACTGTAAACATAACCCTAAACTTAACACTAGCCCTAACAATCCAAACCTAAACCCTAAAGTTAACAACCCTAACCCAAACCCTGACCCTATCCTTAATATTAACCGTAACAACCCTAACTGTAACCCTAACAACCATAACCATAATCATAACCCTAGCAACCCTAACCCTAATCCTACAAACTATAACCCTAACCCTAACCCAAATCCTAATTCTAACCACCCAAACCCTATCCTTAACAACCTTAATCCTAACCCTAACCCTCCCCCTAACACTAACAACTTTAAACCAAACCCTAGCAAGATTGACCCTAATAACCTTAACCCTAACAACCCTATCCCTAACCTTAACCCTAACAACCCTAACCCTAATCCTAACAACCCTAACAGTAACCATACCAAACCTAACCTTAAGAATTCTAACCCTAAACTGAACACTAACCTTAAATCTAACCCTAACATTAACAACCCTAATCCTAACCCTAATCCTAAACCCAAACCTAACCCTAACCCTCACCGTAACAACACTAATCTTATCCCTAACAACCATAACACTAACACTAACACTAACCCCAACAAACCTAATACTAACACTAACGCAAACCCCAAATCTAACCCTAACATCCCTAACCCTAACAACAATTACACTTACCCTAACATCCCTAACCATAAACCTAAACCTAACCCTAACAACTATAACCCTAACACTAACCATAACAACCCTAACCCTAACATCCGAAACCCTAACCATAACCACTAACTTAACAACGGTAACCCTAAACCTAACAACCCTAACACTAACAACCCTAACCCTAACGCTAACACTAATCCTAACACTAACAACCCTAACCCTAACAACCCTAAACCTTATAACAATCCTAACCCTAACCCCAAGCCTAAACCTAACCCTAACAACCCTTACCCTAACCCTAAATAAAACATAACCTTAACATTAACACTAACACCACTAACCCTAACAACCATAACTCTAACCCTACACCTAAACCTAAAAACCCAAACCCTAACACTAACCCAATCTTTAACCCTAACCCTAACAACCCTAACTCTAACCATTACAACCCGAACCTTTACCCTAATCCTAACCATAACCCTAGCCCTAAGAACGCTAACCCTAACCCTAACCCTGCCAAACATAACCCTAACCTTAGAAAAACCCTAAACCTAACAACACTAACGCTACCCGTTGCAACCCTTATTCTAATGGTACCCCTAACCCTAAAACCCTAACCTTAACACAAACCCTAACAACCCTAATGTTAACCCAACCAACCCCTTAACTAACCCTAACCCTAAACCCTAACCATAAAATCCCTAACCCTATTCCTAACAATCCTAAACCTAGCAACCCTAACCATAAACCTAAACCTAACCCTAACCCTAACAACACTAACCCTAATCCTAACAAACCTAGCCCTAACCCTAACAATCCTAAACCTAACCCTAACAACCCTATCCCTAACCATAACAACCGTAACCCTAACACTAACCCTAACCCTAACCATAACAACCCTAACCCTAACCTTAACCCTACCCTTAACCCTAACACTAACAACCATAACCCTAACCATAACAACCCTAACCCTTATCAAAACCTTAATCCTAAACCTAACTACCCTAACCCTAACTCTATCCCGAACCCTAACCCTAACCTTAACCCTAAACACCCTAATCCTAACCCCTACAATCCTAACCCTAACCTAAACACTAATCCTAACCTTAACCCACACAAACCTAACCCTACCCTAATAACACTAACCCTAACAACACTAACCCTAACAACCCTTACCCTAACCCTAACAAACCTAACCCTAACCCTAACACTAACAACCATAACACTAACAACATTAACTCTAACCCAAACAATCCTAAACCTAAACCTAACCCAAATCCTAAAACTAACCCTAATACTAGCCCTAACCCTAAAGCGAACCCTAGCAACCATAACCCTAAACATAACCTATCCCTAATCATAAACTTAATCTTAACAACCGTAATCATATCAACCTTAACTTGAACCCTAACCCAAACCTGAACCTGAATCCTAACCCTAACAACACTAACCGTCATCCTAACAACCCTAAACATAAGCCTAACCCTAACCTTAACCATAACAACCTTAACCCTAATCCAAAATCTAACATTAACACTAATCTTAACAACACTAACCCTAATCCTAGTAAACCTAAATTTCTCCCTAACCCTAACCCTTACAACACTAACCCTAACAACCTTAACGCTAAAGCTAACACTAACCTTAACCATATTGCTAACCCTAACAACCCTAATCCTAACACTAAGCCTAACCCTAACCCGAAAAAAACCTTAACCTAACCATTAACCTAACTGTAAGCCTAAAAACCCTAACCCTAAACCTAACAATCTTAATGCTAGCCCCACCTCTAACAACCATAACACTAACAACGCTAACCCTAACTCTAACCCTAACGACCATAATGCTAACCCTAACAACCCAAAGCCTAAACCTAACAACCTTAACCCTACCTTAACTGCCCTAAACCTAACACTAACACGAACCCTAAACTTAACCTTACACAAACCCTAACAACCCTAATGCTAACTCTAACAAACCTAAACCAAAGCCTAAACATAACCCTAACCCTAACACTAACCTTAACAACCCCAACCATAACACTAACCCTATACTTAAACCTAACCCTAACAACCTTAACCCTAACCCTAAAAAACCTTAACCTAACCCTAACAACACTAACGGTAAACCTAACGACCCTAATCCTAACAACCCTAACCATAACCCTAATACTAACCCTAAACCTATCCCTAACACTAGCACTAATGCTAACAACCTTAACCCTAACCCTACCAACCCTGACACTAACCCTAACAAACAGAACCCTAACTCTAACCCTAAACCAAACCTTAACCCTAACAACCCTAGCCCTAACACTAGCAACCCTAACCCTATCCCTAACTATAAGCCTAACCCTAGCAACACTAACCCTAAATCTAACAACCCGAACCCTACCCTAACCCTAACCCTAAAAGCCCTAATCTTGACCAAAAAACCCTAACTTTAACAATAATCCTTACTCTAACCCAAACCCTAGCAACCCTAACCCTAACCTTAACAAACTTAACCCTAAACCTAATCCCAACCCTAACCCTAATCCGAACCATATCCATTACCTTAACCATAAAAATTCTAACCTAAACCCTAACACCAACCCTAATCCTAACCCTAACACCCCAATCCCTAATGCTGACAAACCTAACCATAACCCTAAAGCTACCTACCCCTAAACCTAATGCTAACAACAATAACCCTAAGAACACTAATTCTAAACCTCACCCTAATCCTAACCTAGCCCTACCCCTAACCCTAAAACTAACCCTAACCCTACCCTAACAACCTTACCCTAACCCTGTCCCTAACCCTAACTCCAATCTTACCCTAACAACCCTAAGCCTAACCCTAACTCTAACCATAACCCTAACTCTAACAACCGTAACCTTAACCCCAACCCTAACGTTGACATACATAACCCTAACCCTAACAACCCTAACCGTAACCTAACATTAACCCTAAGCCTAAAAACCCTAACTCTAACACTAACAACCCTAACCCTAATCCTACCTCTAACAAACCTAACCCTAACACTAACAACCATAAACCTAACCTTTTCCCTTACCCTAACCTCCATAATGCTAACCGTAAAAACCCTAACCCTAAACCTAACAACCATAACCCTAACCTTAACTGCCCTAAACCTAACCCTAACCCTAAACACCTTAACCCAAACCCTAACAATCCTAACCCTAACCCTAACCCTAACACTAACTCTAACACTAACAACCCTAACTCTAACCCTAACAACCCATACCGTAGCCCTAATCATAAAATCCCTTACGCTAACCATATCAACCCCAAACCTAACAACCCTAACATTAAACCTAACTCTAATCCTTACCCTACCCACCCTACCCCTAAACCTAAGAACCCTACCCCTAACCCCAACACTAACCCTAACCCTAACCCTAACAGCCTTAACCCTAACCCTAACTACCATAGCCTTAACCCTAACCCTAACAACACTTACCCTAATTCTAACCCTAACTCTAACCCTTCCAAACCTAACCCTACACCTAACACTAAACCTAAGCCTAAACTTATTCCTAACCCTAACTATACAAGCTCTAACACTTACCCTATCCCCAACCCTAACCCTAAACTTAACCCTAACCCTAACCCTACCAATAGAAACCATAACCCTATCCCTAACTCTAACCTTAACAACCCTAAACCATAATTCTAACCCTACCCTAACCATATTAAACCTAACACTAACCCTAACAGGCCTAACCCTAACCCTAAACCTAACAACCTTAACCCTAACAATCCTAACCATTACCGTAATCCTACCCTTAACTATGCGAACCCTAACCCTAACCCTAAAATCCCTAACCCTATCTCTAACAATCCTAGCCATAACTCTAACCCTAACCCTAATCCTAACTCTAACACTAAACCTAACATAACACTAACCTTAAAACTAACCACCCTAACCATAACCCTAACAACCCTAACCCTAATGCTATCCCTAATTCTAACCCTAATCCAAACAAACCTAAGCCCAACACTAACCTAACCTTAACCCTAACTCTAACATACCTAAACCTATCCCTAACCCTAACCTAAACCTAAAAACCCTAATGCTAACAACACCAATCCTAAACCTAACCCTAGCCCTAACAACCCTAACCCTGCCCTAATAACCCTAACCCTAGCCATAACCCTCACCTTAATCCTAACAACCATAACCATAACCATACCCCTCACCTTAATTCTAATCCTAACAACCCTAACCATAACAATAACAACCCTAACTTAAAACTAACCAAAACCCTAACCACAATCCTAATCATAACAACACTGACCCTATCTCTAACAGCCCTAACCCTATCCCTAACAACCGTAAACCTAAACTCAAACCTAAACCTTACCCTAATCCTAGCCCTCACCTTAACCCTAACCCTAAGAACTTTAACCCTAAACCAACCCTATCAACCCTAACCCTAACTTAACAACTCTAAACCTAACTATAAAACTAACCCTAACACTAACAACCCTGACCCTTACCCTAACACTAAACCTAAGCCTAAACTTAAGCCTAACCCAAACCCAAACAATAAAACCCCTAACTCTAACCTTAACACAAAAGCTAACAACCCTAAGCCTAACCATAACCCTAAACCTAACCCTAACCCTAACCCTAAACTTAACCCTAACCCTAACATCCCTAACTCCAACCATAAACCTAACACTGAATCTTACCCTAATCATAACAACCTTAACCCTAACAACACTAACCCTAACAACCCTATACCTAATCCTAACCCTCATCCTAACCCTAACAACCATAATCCTAACCTCAAACCTAAACCTTACCCTAACCCTTACCCTAAACCTAACCCTAACAACCCTAACCCTAACCCTAACGCTAATCCTAACAACTTTATCCCTAACCCTAACCCTAACCTGAACAACCCTCTCCCAAAACTTAACCCGAAACCTGAACTTAAACCTAACCCTAACACTCGCCTTAACAATACTAACCCTATCCCTAACTCTACCAACATTACCCCTAAGCCAAACCCGAACCTTAATACTAACCATAACCATAACAACCTTAACCAAAACACTAACCCTAACGATATCCATAAACATAACAACCTTAATCCTAACCCTAACAACACTAACCCTAACAACCCTAAACCTAATTCTAATGCTAAACATAACAATGCTAACCCTAAGGCTAACAACCCCAACCCTACTACACTTAACCCTACCCTAACACTAACCCTAACACTAACAAACTTAACCCTAACCCTAACCACCCAAACCATAACCCTAACAACATTTACCCTAAAACTAACCCTAACACTAACTCTACAATCCTAAACCTAACCCTATCAACCTAACCCTAACTATTAAACTAACCTTAACCATAAAACTAATCCTAACAATACTAAACCAAAACTCTAACCCTAACATTAGTTTAACCCTAACTAAATGTCCCTACCCTAACCATAACAATAACAACCATAACTCTAACCCTAACAGCCATAACCCTAACATTAACCCCAATCCTAACAACGCGAAACCTAATTCTAACAACAATAACCCTAAGAACAATAACCCTAAAAACCCTAAACATAACCCAAACAACCCTAACCCTATCCCTAACTTTAACCCTAAAATAATATCCCCACCCCTAACCCTAACAACCCTAAAGCTAACCCTAAACTTAACCATACCTCTAACCCTAACCCTAAGAAACCTAACCCTCACCCTAAACATATCCCTAACCCTAAGCACAACCATAACCTTTTAACCCTAATCCTAGCAACCCTAACCCTGACCCTAAAAACTCTAACCCTAACCATAAGACTAAGCCTAACCCTAACCGTAACAACCCTAACCCTAACACTAACAAAGCTAACCTTAAACCTAATCCAACCATAGCAACCGTATCCCTAACACTAAGCCTAACCCTAACGCTAACCATAACAACCCTAACCCTAACCCTAACAACCCTAACCATAAACCTAACCCTAACGCTAACCCTAATCCTAAAAATCCTAACCCTAACCAAAGCAAGCCTAACCATAAGCCTAACATACATTTCCTAATACTAACCCTAACTCTAACGCTAACCCTAATAACCCTAACCCTAACCCTAGCAAGCCTAACCATAACCTTAACCCTAATGCTAACCTTAATCCTAAAAATCCTAAACCTAATCCTAAAAACCCTAACCCTAACAACCCATAACCTTAAAAACCCTAACCCTAACCTTAACCCTAACAACCCTAACCTTAATCTAACACTAACCCTAACAATAGCCCTAATAATACTTACCCTAACCCTAACCATAACCATAACAACCCTAACCTTAATCTTAACAACCCTACCCCTAACATTAACCTAACACTAACCCTAACCATAACAACCATAATCCTAACACTCACAACCTTAGCACTAACCCTAACAACACTAACCCTAAGCCTAACATAACTAAACCTAACCTTAACCATAACAACCAGAACTCTAACCCTCACAACCCAAACCCTAACAACTCTAACCCTAACCCTAACACAAAACCTAATCCTACCAACCTTAATCCTAACCCTAACCAGCCTAACCTAATATCCCTAATCCTAACACAAATGTGAATACTAAGCCTAACCCTAACACTAAACCTAACAAATCTAACCCTAACCCTAACAACCCTATTCCTAACTCTAACCCTCACCCTAGCCCTAACATCCCTAACCCTAACAAGCCTAACAGTAACCCTAACCCTAAACAAAACAACCCTAGCCCTAACCCTAAACTTAACCCTAACAAACATAGCCCTAACACTAACCTTACACTAATCCTAACAAACTTATCCTTAAACTTAACAATCCTAACTGTAATCTTAACCCTAAAAATCCTAAATCTAACGCTAACAACCTGACCCATAAGCCTAACAACACTAACCCTAACTACCCTAACCCTAACCTGAACCCGAACCATCTTATCCCAAAACCTAACCCTAACCTTAACAACCCTAAACCAAACCCTAACACTAAACCTAACGCTATCCCTAAACATAACCCTAACCTTAACAACTGTAAGCTTAAGCCTAACAAACCTAACACTAAGCCTAACCCTAACCATAACAACCCTAACCCTAACCATCACAACCCCAACCCTAACAACCTTAAGCCTAACCCTAACACTAACCCTAACCCTAACCCTAACACTACCCCTAACCCTAACAACCTTAACACTAAACCTAACCACCCTAACCCTAACCCTAATAACCCTAACCCTAACCCTAATGCTAATGCTAGACCTAACCCTGACCCTAACAACCTTAACCCTAATCTTAACAACCCATTCCCTAACACTAACCCTAAAAACTCTTACCCTAACCCTAACAACCCTAACCATAGTGGTAGCACTAACATTAACCTTAAACCTAACCCTAACAACAACCTTAACCCTAAACTTAACCCTAACCCTAACCCTAACCTTATCCCTGAACCTAACATCGCTAACCCTAACCCTAACCCTAATACTATCCATAATGCTGACCCTAACAATAACAACCCTAACCCAAACCCTAACACCCCTAATGCTAACAACCCTAATCCTAACCCTTACAACACTCACCCTTCCCCTAACAACCCTCACACTAACTCTAACACTAACCAAAATAACCCGAAATCTAACCCTAACAAACCTAGCCCTAACAACCCTAATCCTAACCCTAACCCTAAGCCTATCAACCCTAAACCTAACACTAACAACCCCAACCTTAAACATTTCCCTAACACTAACCCTAACAACCCTAAGTCTAACACTCAAAACTCTAACACTAACACTAACACTAACCATAACATAAAACAACTCTAACCCTAACCCTAAGCTTAATAACCCTAATCCTAATACTCACAACCCTAAACTTAACCCTAACACTTTTCTAACAACTCTAACCCTAACACCAACAACCGTAATCCTAACAACCTTAAACCTAACCATAAGGCTAACACTGAGAAACTTCACCCTAACCATAACAATCATTAATCTAACCAAACCCAAGCACTAAACACACTAACTCTTTTCCTAACAACCTTAACACTAGCCATAACCCTAATCCTAAACCGAAAACTAACCCTAACCATAACCGTAAAATCCCTAACCATAACCCTAACAACCCTAACCCTAACCCAAACCATAACCCTAGTAACTCTATCCCTAACCCAAACCCTAACCCTAATAACCCTAACCCTAATAACCCTAACCCTAACAACCTTAACCCTAACAATGCTAACCTTAACCCTAACTCTAACAAATTAACCCTAACCCTAACAACCCTAATACTAACCCCAACCCTAACAAATCTAAGACAACCTTAGCAAATCTAACCCTAACCCTAATAGCCCTAACACTAACCTTAACCCTAACAGCCCTAGCCCTAACCTAACCCTAACCTAACCATAACCCTAACATTGACAACCCTAACCCTAACACTAACAATAAGCCTAACAATCTTAAGCCTAACTCTAACAACCATAACCCTAACTCTAAACTTAACAACCCTAACCCTAACCCTAAAACCTAAAGCTAAGAAACCTAACACTAACCCTTACAACCCTAACCCTAACATTAATACTAACAACCCTAAACCTAACACTAACAACCCTAAGCCTAACCCTAACATTAACCGTATCCCTAACCCTAACCCTAACAAGCATAACCCTAACAAACCTAACCCTAATCCAAACCCTAACAACCCTAACCCTAACCCTTACCCTAATCCTAACATTAACACTAATCCTAACAACCATAAACATAACAACCCTAACCATAACCATAATGCTAACCCTAATCCAAACCTTAACCCTAACCCTAACACTAACAACCCTAAGCCAACCCTAATAAACCTAAGCCAAACCCGAACAACCCTAACCCGATGCCTAACCCTAACAGCACAAACAATAAGCCTAACAACTCTAACATTACCCTAACTCTAACCAAACCGAAACCCTAACCTTAACAACACTAACCCTAACCCAATGCCTAACCAACTTAACCATAACCCTAAACACTGTAAGCCTAACCCTAACCCTAACCCAAACCCTAACAACCCTAAGCCTGAAAACGTTAACCCTAACAACCCTATACCTAATGTTTACGTTAATCCTAAGCCCAAAAACCCTAACACTAACCCTAACATTAATGCTAATCTTAACAATCCTAACTCTAACCCTAACAAACCTACCCTTAACCATAATCCTAACCCTAGCCCTAAAGTTAACCCTGACAACACTAACCCTAACCCAAATCCTAACCCTAACAAACCTACCATAACCCTAAAAACTCTAAACCTAACCCTAAACAAAACACTAACAACCCTAACCCAAACACTAAAAACCCTAACCCTAACAACCCTAAACCTAACCCTAACGCTAAAGCTAACCACCTTAAGCCTAAATACCGTAACAGTAACTCTAACTCTAACCCTAAAAACCCTAAACCTAACCCTAAAAGCTCTAAGCCTAACAACACTAACGCTAACAAACCTCACTCTATCCATAACCCTAAGCGGAATAACCCTAACCCTTACCCTAACCCTAACCCTACATTTAGCCCTAACAATGCTAACCTTAACCCTAACCCTAATCCAGAAACCCTATTCATCATGCTAACCCTAACCATAGCAACCCTAATCCTAACCCTAACAACTCAAATCCTATTCCTAATCTTAACAACCCTAACCCACACCCTAACAGTCCTAACCCTTACCTTAATTATAACCCTCAGCCTAAACCTTACACAAACCCTAAGATCCATAATCCTACCCCTACCAAACCTAACCCTAACCCAAACCCTAAACCTAACAACCATAATCCTAACCCTAACAAGTATAACCCTAAACATAACCATAACAACCATAACCATAACCCTAACAACCCTTGCCCTAACCCTAACACTATCCCTAATCACCCTAACCCTAACATTAACACCACAAGCCCTAACTCTCACTACCCTAACCCTAAGAACCCAAAACCGAACCCTAACCATTAAATAACACTAACACTAACCCTAACAACCATTACCCTAACTCTAACCGTAACACTAACCTTAACAATCCTAAAGCTAACCATAACAACCCTAACCCTAACCCTAACCCTAACCATAACCATAACAAACCTAAGCATAAAACTAACAAACCTAAACCTAACTCTAACCCTAACACTAAAACTAACCCTAACCCTAACCCAACCCTAACAACCCTAACCCTAACCATAACCATAAGCCTAACCCTAAAAACCCTAACCTTACCCCTAACAATGCTAACTCAAACCCTAACACTAACCCAAACAACCATATCCCTAAACCTAACCCTAACCTAATGCTAAGCCTAAAAACCCAAACCATAATCCTAACAACCCTAACGGTAACCCTAACCCTAAACCTAACTCTAAAAATCCTAAACCTAACCCTAAAAACCCTGAACCGAACCTTAAAGGTAGGGTTATTAGGCTTAGGGTTGTTAGGGATATGATGCGTAGATTTTGGGTGCTTTAGCTTAGCATAGTTAGGTTTAGGGTGGTTAGGTTTAGTGTGGTTATGGTTAGCATTGGTGTGAGGGTATGGATGAGGAGGGTGAGGGCTAGACCCTTTCAGGTTAAGGTAGTTAGGATTAGATTGGTTAGGGTAACGATGGGTAGGGTTATGGTGGTTAGTTTTAGAGTGGTTAGGTGTAGGGTTGTTAGCATTAGGGTCATTAGGGTTACGCTGGTTAGAGTTAGGGTAGTTAGGCTTAGGGTGGTTAGTGTTTGGATGATTAGAGTTAGGATAGTTAAGGTTAGGGTAGTTAGGGTTAGGGTTAGGATTATGGTTCTGGAAGCACCATTGAACAGAGGCTTTTTAATCTCCAAAAGATAAGTCTGTGGTGAAACACATGAACATCCATGACAATATTCATCAAAATGAAGCTGTAATGAGGGATGTTGATCTGATTGAAATGAGCATGCTGAAGCGAGGCCTTCGATAGCTCAGTAGGTAGAGCAAAGGACTGTAGTAGCATGGACTCTGGAAATGACCATGCTGGAGGCATCAGTGAACTGAGAAACTGCAAGCTACAGTTCTGAGTTCCTGGAGGCAATAACAAGAAGACTGCTGATTTAGAAATACAAGGAAACTACGGCAAATTCATTATTCACTTTCTGCCAAAAATATTAATGTCCTTAATGTAGTTTACTCTGAAAACCTGGAATGTCAATGATAGGGAGTGAGCCTGTAGGTTTCCCTGTTTTCCTTAAACTCACGAACATCCAGAACTGAAAGTGAAACTCAGGCATGAAGGTGTTCGAATCACCTTTGAACGGAGTCTCATTAAAATCAGAGAGGCAACTCTGTGGTAATACATGTGAATCTCCATGAAAACAATACTCATGAAAATGTATCTGTAGGGAACAATGTTGATCTGCGAGAAATGAGCCTGAAATAGTCATGAGTGACCTGAGAAAGAGCAAACAATAGAAGCTGAGTTTCCTGAAGCTGCTAGCTAGAAGAGTCCTGACTGAGAAATGTACGAATAGTTTCCCAAACTCACTGTTGACTTGTCGCCAAAAATAGCAATGGCCCTAAAGTAGTTTGACCTGTAAACCCAGAATTTCCATGATAGAGTGAACCTGCATGTTTCCCAGTTTCCCTTATATGCACCATCTACGAAACTTAAAGGGTAACTAAGAAGATTAAAGTGCTGGAAGCACCATTGACACAGAATTGTTAATTTCAAGGTTTGTTAATCTCAAGTCTTGCTAATTTCCAAGACACAGTCAGCCTGCATATTTTGCTGTCTTCTTAAACTCAACAATATGAAGAATCTAAATTACAATATTGAGGTAGATGTTCATGAAACTCAGAGAGGAAACTTTGTGGTGAAACAGGTGAACTTCCATGACAATAATTTTTATGAAAGTAAAGAAGCTGCAGGTGCTATGTTGATCTGCCAGAAAAGAACCTCCAGGAGGCACCCTGAACTGAGAAACAGCAAGCTGGAGGACGTAAATTCCCTTCTGGTATTAATTAGAAGAGCCCTGGTTGAGAAATATAAGGAAACTGTCAAATTCCATGTTGACTGGTTGGCAAAAATATCAACGGCCCTAGTGTAATTTGCTTGATAATCCCCGATTTCCACAATAGAGACTGAGTCTGCACGTTTCACTGTTGTTCTTAAACTCAGGAATCTCCAGAACTTAAAGTGAAACTAAGCAATGTGAAAGTGTTTTGTTAGGGTTATGGTAAAGTGACCAGATGTCCTGCTTTTGGCAGGGCAGTTCCAACTTTAAAACAGTTTCCTACATCCTGAGGTGTGTTTTAAAAAAGTCCCGTTTTTAGAAAGAATGCACGACAAGCTGGAGAACAGAGGGAGAACAGGAAGGGAATATACCGCATTTCCTGCCCCCCCCCCCCCGCCTCTGTCAATTGTGTCCTGCTTTACCAATGTTAAAATATGGTCACCTTAGGTTATGGTTAAGGGTCTTATGGTTAGGCTGGTATGTGTTATGGCGGTTAGTGTTACAGTTAGGTTGGTGAGTGCTATGGTTGTTAGGGTTAGGGTGATTAGGGATAGGGTGATTAGGGTTAGGGTGCTTATGGTTATGGTAGTTAGGGTTAATGTGGTAAGGTTTAGGGTATTTAGAGTTAGAATTAGGGTAGGATTAGTCTGGTTAGGGTTAGTGTTAGGATTAGGGTGGCTATTGTCAGGGTGTTTAGGATTAGGGTCAAAATTAGGGTATTAGAGTTAGGGAGGTTAGCTTTAGAATGGTAAGGTTAGAGTGGTTAGGGTTTGGGTGGTTAGACTAAGTGTGGTTAGGGTTAGGCTAGCAAGCATTAGTATGGTTAGGGTTAGTTTGGTTTGGCTTAGGGTGTTTCGAGATAGAGTAGTTCAGTTTAGCATCTTTAGGGTTAGGGTGGTTATGTTTAAGTTTGTTAGGGTTAGAGTGGTTAGTTTTAGGGTGTCTAAGATTAGGGTGTTCAAGCTTAGCATAGTTAGGCTTAGGATGGTTAGATTTAGGGTGGTTAGGGTTTGGCTCATTAGAGTTAGGTAGATAAGGCTTAGGTGGTTAGTGTTAGGGTGGTGAGGGTTAGTGTGGTTGGTGTTAGGGTGGGTAGGGATAGTGTTTTTAGGGTTAGGGTGATTAGGCTTAAGGTAAAGTGACCAATTTTTAAGAGGGACACCACAGAGCAAGGGGAAGGGAGGTTCTTGATAAAAAATTTGATCTATAAGGAACAACAGAAATTTTCATAGAGTGCAAAAATAGTATTGTTATATATAGATAGAAAAATAGATAGATAGAGATAGATAAATTTTTAAATGTCTCAGGGTGTTGTTAAATTACCAAAAAGTGGGATGTCTGGTCACCTTAACTTAAGGTGCTTAGATTCAGGGTGGTGAGGGTTATGGTTTTTAGGGTTACAGTGGCTAGGAATAGGGTTGTTAGTGTTAGGATTGTCAGGTATAGGGTGGTCAGTTTTAAGGTGGTAAGGATATGTGTAGTTTGAGTTAGGATGAGGGTTAGGGTTAGGGTTAGGAGTAGAGTGGTTAGGTTTACGGTGGTTAGGATAAGTGTGTTTATATTTAGGGTGTTTGGGTTAAGGTGGTCACTGTTAGGTTGTTGGGTTTAAGACTAGGGTTAACATTAGGGTTGTCAGTGTTAGGGTGATTAGGGTTAGTGTATTAAATGTTAGGGTGGTTAGAGTTATGGTGGTTAGAGAAAAGGTGTTTAGGGTGGTTAGGATTAGAATGGTTAGGACTAGGGTGGTTAGGGTTAGGGTGGTTGGGATTAGATGGTTAGGGTTAGCATGACTAGGCTTAATGTGGTTAGTTTTAAGGTGGTTAGCATTAGGGTCATTAGATTTAAGCTGGTAGGGTTACGGTTGATGGGGTTAGGGTTGTTAGGGTAGGATGGTTATGTTAAGTTGGCTATGGTCAATGAGTTTAGGATAAGGGTGGTTTGGGTTGGGATGATTAGGGTTAGGGTATTAGGTTCAGGGTGTTTATGGTTAGGGATGCTATGGTTATGGTGGTGAGGATTAGAGTGTGTAAGGCAGTTAGTGTTAGGGTGGTTTGGGATAGGGTGATGAAGTATATGGTTGTTAGGGTTAAGATAGTCAGGGATAGGGTCATCAGGGTTAGGGTGGCTAGAGTTGGGTGGCTAGTGTTAGGATTGGGTTAGGGTCAGGATGGTTAGAATTAGGGTAGTTTGCATTAGGATGGTTAGGGTTAGGTTAGTTAGGGTAAGGGTGTTAAGGATTAGGGTGGTTAGTTTTAGTGTCGTTGGGGATAGGGTGATTAAGGTATTGGTGGCTAGGGTTTGGGTATTTAAGCTTAGGATGGTTAGGGTTAGGGTGGTTAGAGTTAGGGTGGTTAGAGTTATGGTCATTAAGTTTAGGGTCATTAAGCTTATGGTGATTAGTTTTTGGAGGGGGGTATCACTGCCCTCTGATGGGAGTGGGAGATCCAGTCTTGCTCCTGGAGAGCTGCTGCTGGATTTGAACCACCAAGCCAGTGGGCCACAGTACCACACTCAACCACTAAGTCACCGGGGCTCAGCCCGGGTGATTAGCTTTAAAATGGTTAGGGTTATTGTGTTTAGGGTTAGGGTGGCTAGGTTTAGATTCATTAAGATTAGTATGTTTAGGGATAGGGTGGGTAAATTTATGGTGGTTATGGTTAAGGCGGTTAGGTTGAGGGTATAGTTAGAGTTGTTAAGGTTAGGATGGTAAGGCTTAGGATAGTTAGGGTTAGGTTCATTAGGGTTAAAATTGTAAGGCTTAAATTGGTTAGGGTTAGGGTGGTGTTAGGTAGCTGGTTAAGGATAGGGTGGTTTGAGTTAGAGTGGTTAGACTTAAGGTGGTTGCAGTTGGGTGGTGAGGGTGAGGGTTATTAGGGGGAGGGTGGTTAGGATTAGGTTGGTTAGGCTTAGAATGGTTAGGGATAGGGTGTTAGGGATAGGATAATTAGGGTTAGTGTGGTTTGGGTTCTTATGGTTACAGTTAGGGAGACTTAGTTTTGTTAGATTATGTTGAATAGTTTTAGGTGATTAGGGTTAGGGTACATAGGTTAACGGTAGTTATGGTTTGGATCACTAGGATTAGGGTGATTAGGATTAGTGTGGTTAGACTTAGGGTGTTTAAGGTTAGGGTCATTAGGGTTATAATGCTTAGGTTAAGAGTGCTTAGTTTTAAGGTAGTTAGGGTCATTAGGGCTAATGTGGTGAGGCTTAGGGTGGTTAGGGTAGACTTTTTAGGATTAGGGTGGTTAGGCTTAGGGAAGTTAGATTTGGGATGGTGAGGGTTAGGATGTAAGGCTAAGTGTTGTTAGGGTTAGGTTGAAGCTAGTGTTAGGGTCAATGTGGTTAAGATCAGAGTCTTTAGGGATTGGGTGGTTAGGGTTATGATTAGAGTGCTGAGTGTCATGCTGGTTAGTGTTAGTGTAGTTAGTTTTAAGGTGCTTAGGTTAGGGTTAGCGTTAACATTGGGTTAGGGAAGTTAGGGTTAAAGTTAGGTTGATTAGGATTAGAGTTAGGGTTGTTAGGATTTGGGTGATTAGGTTAGGTTCTTAGGGTTAGGGAGGTTAGGTCTAGGGTTAGGGTGGTTAGGGTTAGGGTGGTTATGGTTATGATTAGTATTGAGTTGGTTTGAGTTAGGGTGGTTAGGGATAAGATTGTTAGTGGTATCACCGTTAAGCTTAAGGTGGTCAGGGTTATGATGGTCAGGGTTAGGGTGGATAGCATTAGGGTAGTTACTGTTAAGGTTAAGGTTGGTTACAATTAGTGTGGTTAGAGTTAGGGTTTAATTTAGGGTTGGCTTGCCTAGAACCCAGAACCTGTGACCCAGGGCAAGCCAGGAACCCAGAGTAGTTGACACTGGCCCAGCTACAAACTGTGAATCCATGACCCTGGGAAAGCCAGGTACCCATACCCCGTGACCCTGGGTCATGCCAGACCCACGAACCAGTGACACTAGGTCCACCCAGAAATAAGACACCACAACACAGGGCCGGTAAGGCCTCCAAACCGCATAAACTTGGGCCAGCCTGGCATCCATACCCAGTTTCTCAGGGTCGGCCCAGAACTCTGAACCCCTGACACTTGGCAAGCCAGGAACCCAGGCCACGTGACCCTGGGCCAGCCAGAAACCATAACCCAGGGTAGGCCCGGAACCACGACTTCATGATTTTGGGCAAGCAATGAACCCAGAATCCATGACTCTGGGCAAGCCAGGAACCCTGACCTGGTGATCTTGGACCAGCTGGGAACCCCAAAAGTGTGACACTGAGAAAACAAGGAACCCATACCCTGTGACCCTGGGCTGGGCTGAAACCATGAATCAGTGACCCTAGGCCTATCTGTTACTAAGATGGTGTGACACTAGGCCGGTAATGCCCCCAAACCGCATAAATTTGGACCATCCTGACACCCATATACCATTACCCTGGGCCAGCCCGGAAAGCTGAACTCGTGACCCTTGGAAAGCCAGGTACTGAGGCCACATGACACAGCGCTGGCCCGGAACCCTGAATTCAGGACCTTGCACAAGCCACACAGCCAGACTTCATGACCTTGACCTAGCCCATAAACCACAAAACTGTAAGCCAGGGCTTGCCTGGTACCCAGAACCCATGACCCTGGGCAAGCCAGGGATCCAGACCAGGTGACCCTAGCCCAGCTAAGAACCTGGAACCTGTGACCCTGAGCCAGCCAGCAAACCCAAAATAGTGACACAAGGCTGGCCCAGAACCCCGAATTCGTGACTTTGGGCATACAATGAACCCAGAACCTGTGACCTTGGCCCTGCCTGGAAAACCATAACAGTGACCATGGGCTTGCATGGAACCTTGAGCCCGTGACCCTTGGCAAGCCATTGACCCTGACCACATCACCCTGGGCCAGCCCGGAACCCCGAACCAGCGATATAGAGCCGGCACGAATTCTGAATTTGTGACTTTGGGCAAGCCACGAACTCAAACC